>QVRM01002393.1:0-48810 GCA_003439945.1 Dermanyssus gallinae
AACTAAACGCAATTCATCCACTGCCATCTTATTTCATATCAGTGAAATACGATATCTGGCGATAGGTACTATCTAGATCCCGAAAAGAGCGACAGCTGCATCAACCGAAAGCATGTAAGGGCATTTATTTGCCGAAAGTGCGATGGTGCCTCTCCTGACCTTCTCCCTGGTGTGTGATTGAAAGCTACTGCCCCTTTTTGATAGAGTGAGTCCTGGGCATCTAAATTTATTGACAGATTTTAATTCCTTTCCATGATTTGAAACACATTACCCCTGGCCAGATGGAATTTCATGGCTACTGTCTTTTCCCCAATTCACTTTAAGGACGTTTTCCATTTATAAATGTAACTAGTCGATCATGACTTGTTCTATTCTGAAGGGACTGCAACTAAATATTACTACATCATTTGCGTACAGAGAAATTTTAGCCCATTCTCAGATCCAGCTCATCCTTACCCGTCCTGGCAACCCGCTCACAAGTGCGGAAAACAACAGTGAACTCGGTGCATCGCCCTACGCGATACCTGTGGTTTGACTTATCTCCCCGGCAATGCCAATCCAGTTGTCACTTAGTACCGTGCTTTGTTTGAAGATGCTGATGAGCAACCTTAGCATTGCTCCTGGCACTTCCATTTTATCCAGCTCTTCAACTACCTTATCCCTTGGTGCTATATCAAAAACGCCGCCTTTAAATCTACGAACACAGCAGATAGACATCCCTTTGGCCTGGACAGCGTACCCCAGATTGCTCCAAGCAGCTCTCTAATTGCTGAGTGAGTTGACCGTCCTTTCCTAATTTCGTGCTGTTCTTCTGGAATTACCCCCCTTTCCTCGAAGAGAGGCTTTAATCTATTTTAAAGATATTCCCCTTCAAGCCTCTGGTTCAGTTCCTACACCCTTTTCTTTGGGAATGATTATTCAAGTTCATTTTCTTTGGGAATGACTATATTACATCCCTTTCGTTGGAAATGACTATTCTACACCCTTTTCTTTGGGAATGACTTGCTTTCCTTCAGGCCTGTAGAACTTCCCCAATGTTAAAGCATTCATCAAATAGAGGCCAGCATAGCGTGAAAACAAAAGTATCTTTTATAAGTTTGTTCCTTAGTAAATTATTTCCGTTCGATTTTTCCGGTTGTACTTTATTGATTGTTTCCACCATTTCCCCGAGAGTGAATGCTCTCGTTATTCAGACCCTAGCTTCCTCTGTCGTTTGATTCCAAGAGCCTCCATATTCTAGCAGGGTTGTATCCGACTCGGCCAATATCCTCCCGAAATGTTCGACAAGTCTGCCTATCTCGACTAAACATTGCCTTTTCCCTTCCGTCTCAACTATGTATGTGGCCGTCATTTAGCATCCCATATTGCTGCCCACTTTTTTTCCAAACACCTTTGCTTTTCTTTTTAAACGATGTCTTATGTCTTAACCAACCGTTTAATTAACGGCCCCGTAACCGGAACAAATTTACGTTTTTCCGCGTCAACCTATTAGCCTGTTTGATCACCCTACACAGTTCGTTAAACTAAGATATTTCGCTTCTCTTCTGTACTGGCAGCACTAGTCAGCACTGAGTTATGCTCGTTTGGTGGATAACGCCTCTCTTCGGCGGTGTATCCTCTCTCATTTTATTAATTTACCCTTGTATGGTTTGCAATGTCCACTATCTAGTCTAAACTGATTAATCGATGGCAACACTGCTTGATCTAGCAATTCGCTGAACTTATTAACATTCGCCTGAACATGAAACCTACTGTAGTACGCTTGATCGCCACTTTTACGCCTGCATCTATATCTACAAGCCGTGTGCCACGTAGTTAACCATGGCACCAGCCGAATTAATCACGAGAATTATGTAAACAAGCATTATGAATCTTGGAATAAATCTGCAATAATTAAATTGAACATTAATTTAAAGTTGTACTAATTAGAAGAGGGATGTAAACAAGCATTACATGATCCTGTGTATTAAATCTGTACTATAATACATACAGAAACAAATATTGCTGTGACATATCAACTTAACAATATCTGTTGCAACTGACATCCTACAATGCACTGCACATAACTGTGGATTCTTATTTTGTTTGTTTTATGAAGTCCTAAACCAAGGACTGTTTACTGGTCTGCTTAATAAAATCCTCAGAGTTTGGTTACAATCTCACCGGTGCGAAAGTGTTCGTGTGTGGCTCTTGGAAAGTATCTCTAAATTTGAAATTTAGTGTAGAAATCCATAGACATTTGCGAGCTTAGCAACCTTTGAGAGGAGTCGACCAGCGTGAAACTTTGCTGCTAATTTCGGTGCGCATTAACTATACATGCAGTGTATATCTGAACAGCTATTGTCATCATCATCATCACCTCTTAACTACAATAATCACTTACCATTACCACCCTTTGTTATCATCAGCACTCCTCAGTCAGCATCATCGCCTTCATCACCATCATCGTTAGCTTCATTTCCATCTTCACCGTCATTGTCGTTAGTGTCATCGTTAACCCATCAACATCCTAGTCATCATTATCATCGCTGTCTGCTAGCAGTCGTGATGTTCGGATGTTCGAAGTGCTCGCTGCCGTTAAAAACGGGTGAACAACTAGTGGTGTGCAGCCAAAGCTGCTCAAAAGTGAACTACAGTGGAACTTTGTGAAACTGTGGTTAGCACACACGGAACTGCAGGAGCGGGTTGACAAGCTCGAGACAATCCCGCAAGAACAGTTTGCCGCACCCCTCACGCTTACAGGGGTGTTTGAACTCCACGCTAAGTGACAAAATTAGCGTGGAGAAATGCGGCGGAACGCGGATAACGTCGAAAAACAAGAAAGCAAGGCTAGCAGACAGTAGAGAAGGAGGTGACGTCACCGAGCCAAAGACGAGAGAGCTGGCTGGAGAGACCAGCAAAAACAACCCGCGTCTGCGCCTTGCGACCGGAGGAGACATATAGGTGCGCGGTTTTCGAGCCCCACCGTTGCACAATTGTATTGATGGGAATCCGTCTATGAAGCAATACGAAATACAGTCCCATGGACGTTAAATCTGGCTGAGAGTTAGCCCCAAAAAGAGGCGCCAAGAGAAGCTCGGCGTCTGCAGAGTTTAGTAATGACAGTGGCAACTTGAACGGCGCTGTTGTTGAGATGGAACCACCATTTGGTGGTACAGCGGCGTCACCAGCTGCGGTAACGACAACGCCGACAGCAGATCCAGCTGACCCACGACCAGAGAAGAAGGCAGACGACGATGGTTTTGTTGTGGTTCATAAGTGACGAGACAACAAAATATCGAATGCAGCGCGGTAGTGCAACAGATGACATAGGCGGATTGGAAGTCTATGCTAGACCTGCGAAGATCTGCGCCTTGAGAGTGGCACGATTGGCGCAGAAGACATCGGCGGTCGGGCTGCAAGCATGGCTTACTGGCAAGGGCCATAACTGTGAAAGCAGTTTGGAGGCTACATACACATGGTAGTGATGCTATGTTCTGTGTGGTAGTGCGTGAAGAAGATTACGCGAACTGTTGCAGAATTGAATTCTGGCCAAAGAAAAGGCTGTTCCGTCGCTGGGTTGGGGACGTCCCCTACGAGAGGATGGTTAAGGAGAGTTTTAGTGCGCCTGGCGGTCCAAGCCCTCAAAGGTGACTGACCAGTTCTACAACTGCAAGCGTAGTGGCTAACATACCTCTACGAGTGCTTCTCTGGAATTGTGAGGGACGTAAGGGGCAATGAAGGTCAGAAAAGATGAATACTGCGTGGTGCTCTCCTCTTGGAGGGTAAACGTCGCCATATTGTATTTCTTACCCACATTCGATTCTGCGGAGGTTGCTGAGACGGTAAGCTTTGGACTTTCAGAGTTAAGCCTGACCATGCCAACTATCGTCGGCGGTGACTTCAATGCCAGAATCGATTGTGGGGCCAACGATGATAAAGACGAGGTGCTGCTTTAGGTGATGGAAAATATTGGTCTAAGATGTGCAAACGCGCGCGAAGGCTATACATATTTAAGTCACAATAGAAGCAGCACCATCGACATGTTGTTTCAAAACCTTGTCAGCCGTGAAATTGAAAACTTCAATATTCTCGATGAAGCGGCCCGAAAACACCAACCAGTGTTGGCTGTTGTCGATTTTCCCGCTATTTGGCGAGACCGACATAATCCGCCGCGCTGGTCTGCAATGAGACAGATTAATCCATCTCTTTTGGACAGAGCGGTGGGCGGTCTTGAGATAAGCCCTGACATCGATACCACCTGTGGCCAGCTGGAGAGGACGATGAGAAGTGCAGTGAAGTGGAAAAGGTTATGGCAGAAGAGATCACGTCCGTGATACTCTCGAGCCTGCTACCTCGCCCGCGGTGAAGTGCTCGGACTCCTGCGCCAAGCAAGAGCCAGAGCACCATCATCACTGCAAGCCAGGCGGGACTACTTTGAGCGTAGAAAGGCCTATATAAGACTCTGCTATGATCATAAAAGGGAACACGTAAGGCGGGAGGAACGACGGCTGCTCGAATGAGCAGAACGAGAGCCTTCAGCTTACATCGTGCGACCTCGTAGGGCGGTGAATCCGCTTAGTGACGGACAGGTAAAGAGCCACCTAACTAATCTTTTATTCAATCGTGACGTTGCGGTCGTATCTCCAATCGTACAGCATTCGCTTACATTGGAGCAGCACAGAAGGAATCTGCCTTTCGGGGTGGAGGAGGTGTGCCAGGTCCTACGGTTACTCCCAAAGAGAAAGAGCTCAGGGCCCGATCAGGTCTGCTATGAGGCATTGGATCCAGTCACTTCCTCTCTTGGCAGAAACTCTTTGTGATTTCTTTAATGAAATTATAAAGAGGGGGCGGATGCCCTAAGTCTGGCATGTCGCCAGGCTTTCTCTTCTGTTTAAGGGTAATCATGGTGATGACAAACAGGATCCAAATGTCTACCGTGGAGTGACGTCAGAACGCACATTAAGAAGATTTTCCGTAAGTCGGTTATTTGGCGGATTAAGCACGTAGCTAAAGAGGCAACTTCCACCGGAGCAATTCGGCTTTAGGCGAGGCCGAGGCACCCGTGATGGAATCCACGTTCTCCAGTCAGAAATCGAGCGAGCTGTGGCACAACCCAGAAGCCATCTGTATGCAGTCTTTATTGGCTGCGTCAAGGCCTTTGACAAAGCCCCTCGCTATCTGCTGGTTGAAGCATTTCAACGAGCAAGAGTGGGTGGCTCGCTCCTGAGTGTAATAGCTTCTTTAAGGAGGACACCTTGTTGGTAAACAGTGAGTAGGGTGTATTAGAGAATAAGCAAAATGTGGGAACTCCGCAAGGAGACCCGCTAAGCTGCGTCTCGTTTACACTTTTCCTTGCTGACCTCCTCGGTTACGTCCGAGGGGTACCAAAAAGCCGTAATGGTGATGTATGCAGATGATATTGTGGTCGCTCATCGCTACCTAGGTGCCATCAAGCGCATTACCTCTATGATAGAGGCGTTCTTTGTCTCGAAGGGACTTGAGATAAACACCAGGAAGACCAAAGCCATGAAATTCAGGCGTTGAGGTCGATTGGCTGCCAGAGACGTTATACGTTGCTGCGGCCAACTATTGGAGTTTGTTAACTCTTTCTAGTATTTTGGGAATCGGGTTCATTATACAGGAACGACGTTCACAGCGCATATAAACGAAACAGTACGGAAGGCACTTGTCTCTCTTGACGGGGAAGTAGGCAATGTCCAAAGACTGTCCGCTTTCTCAGCAGTGAGGCTCTTCATGCTTAAGATTGTTCCAGGGCTGATGTATGGTCTTGACAGGGTATGGAACCACCTCAAGCTCGCGAACTTTAACCAGGTTGAAAAGTGTTTTTCATTATATATGAAGCGAGTGTTTTGCTTGCCTATCCGAGCAAAGAGCCGCTTTATGTATCTCATGTTAGGCTGTCCACCGGCTGTTGAAACAATCCGACTAAGATTGAAGATGCCGCGTACAGTACCTTACGAATGTTTTATTTCGGAGTACGAAGCTAAAGTCAAACAGGCCAGACGGGAGGTCGGTGGTTTGGACGTTTTCAATACCCTGCACCTTTGGTCTGGTCCTGCATGTGACAATCGCCACGTATACTCCAGGTACATAATGCATGATTATCTTTACCTGTATGTTCAAACGCAACGCTTTACGAGCAGTACGAGTTGTGCACTTGCCGGTTCTGCCTGCAGAGGTGTGCCAAGTACCATGCAGTGGAGTGCACAGCACTGGACCGAAAATCGTTGAACTACTTCTCTCGTCGGAAGGCTGAAGAAGAGAGAGCTTCATGAAGATACATTTTGAAATGTATATTATACTCAATTTGAGTAAATAAACATAATTGTAATAGAAACAAAATATATCATCGCTGTGCTTAGCCTTTTTCATTAGTTACCTCATTTAGCATCATTGCTGGAACAGCTTCACCATCATCATCGAAACACCTTCATCATCATCATCATCATCGGAACAACTTTAGCATCATCTTCTTCATCATTCACCTCAGTTAGCGATCACCCACAGTCACCACCACCAACCTCTATCACTAACTGCATCATTGGCGTCACCGCGGCCTTGAACCCAGTTACGGTAATCAATCAACGGCAAGAGAAGGAGCCACCCGAAGCACGCACGTCGCTGCACGTAGATCATGCAGTGGCAGCGGAGGAACGCATTGCTAGATCAATCAGTGATGCGGGCGGTGCAGCTTGTCATTCAAAAACGAGTTGTAGGAAGCGGGCCGCATCAGCCCGGTGGAAGTCGCCCGCAGCAAAGGTATGCGTGTATCGCAAGCTGAATGCTCCCAAGCAAGCACGGAGGATGCCAGCGAAACAAATGAGCGGTGCAATGACGCAGCAAACGCTACGGTTGAAGCCGACAAACCGATGTCATCAGTTGACCAGGAAGGCACAACTTTAATGGGGAAGAATCAAGTTGCAGTGCAGGGAACACCCATTGAGGTCGGGGATGACGTTGGATGGAGTACGGCGGGAGCTGGCGCTAAAACTATTGTCGCTCCGCGTAGTAGTCCCGCAGAACCGGTTTATGCCGAAGGCCACTGCTAAGAACAGACCAAAAGCTATACTTTTTTCAACATAGACAAATTTACTGGAGATAAACTCTAACGCTGTGTGCGATGCCCTTGCCGGCCACATAAGGCCGACAAGGCTGTGCTGCTTAGTCTGCAGTGTCTTGTCGGAGTGCTGGTCTCATCAAGGTAAAGCGGCTCCCCTTCGTCAGTAGAAGGGGAAATTACCGGAGTTCATCCACCGCTGAATGGCGCGACAATCTTCAGCGCCTTGAGACCCTACGGGGTGATGGATGCCATCCGAGTACGCTCTATGAATATCAGAACGGGCATTGTCATACCAACGGACAACGTAATTTTCACCTTTTCGGGCTGCAATTTTCCAGTGGAGGTGCGCCTGGGCCTAAAAACCCACGGAGTTCTCTTGTACTGTGATCCGCAACAATGCTACCAGTGCTACAGCTTCGATCATATCAGACCCGATTGCCCATTGCCATCTCCGCGCTGCCGTCGCCGTGGATCCACTAAACATATCCAGAAAGACTGCATTAATTTTGCGCGCTGCTGCCTCTGCAAGGGTAATCATGAAGCCGGCTACATTTCTTGTCCACATCGGCTGAATCGCGTGGATCTTCCTAAAAAGTCTGCAAAGAAAACTATCCAGCCGCAGGCTGAGGTCGCACCCGTGAAGTTATGCGCCCCCGTTGCAGATATTCACCCCGCCGCAACCTTCAGCAAGCGCAGTGTTGCTGCCGTTATACAAAATGGATTCAAAGTTAAGGCGCAAGCGGTCAAAGTAGCTTCAGGGACGGTCCTTGGCACCAACGTCTTGCGTTTCGGCTGTTCCCTCCGTGGATAAGGTGGATCTGCTAGTAGAGTCAATCGCAAAAAATATTATTCCTCGTCTAGTGGAAACGATCGTGGAAAAACTTGATGCTGTTGTCGAATCTGTCTTGTCGTCGCTCCTCGCGGGTCTAATCACCACTGAAGCAAACGTTTTGGAGGTTACTCTTCAAGTTGAAAGCTCGCTCGTATTTCGATTTCCCCGGTGGCCGTGCAGCCACAGCATGGCATCGAGAAAAAGACACAAAACGACGACGGTTTGCCTAGCAATAGGCGGTCGGCTTTTTCATTGGATTTAAAATGTTAAATAGTCAAGCCGATATCCGCCGTTGGTTCTCTTCAGCACAACCACAGTCGGCTGCGCCTGCCGCTCACTCCACTTCAAACAACCCGCATCTAGCAAACCAATCCACTCTGCAGCGTGCGTTTACTGGTAAAGATAAAGGCGGGTGTCAAGGTGTTATTCTGCATCCCACGCAGCTTGCGGAATAGTGTTTCTGTTGATCTGGCAAAAACCATTGACGGTGTCGGTCATTCGAGGACCCGGGAATGTTGGGAAAGGCTACTCACCTTTTCGACGACGGTGTTCAGTAGCCCGGCAAAAAAGGGAAAAGGCCGAACACTCACTTTCGTAGTCCGCGAGAACCTCCTTCGCTTATAGAGGGGTGCGTCTAAATCGGATAACCCTCACAGAACGCTGCTTTCAACTAAAACGATCTCCCCTCTTGATTCACAAACTCGTCGTAGTTTGCTGGAGAAACACTCCCAATACCCGTCGAACTCGTCGTTTCCGCCGGCACCGACGCCGACTCCATCAGTATCGGAAATCGTCGTTACGCCGACCGAAATCCGTAACGCCGTCAGGAGACTCCCAAACAGCTCTTCCAGCGGCCCCGACGGCCTACAGCCTCGCCATTTTAAGGATCTCATTGCTACCCACGTGGCCGACAGCAATCCTCTTCTGCAGGCCCTTGTGCGATTTGTCACCCTAGCGGTTAACGGTCGTTTGCCTGAGTTCGTACTTCCGATATTTTACGGTGCGAATCTCATTACCCTGCGCAAGAAGGACGGCGGAATTAGGCCGATTGCTGTCGGTTTTACATTACGGCGGTTGGTGGGAAAGATCCTGGTCAAGAAATCCTTGCAAAGTATTTTGAAGCTCGTGGCTCCGATGCAGGTTGGCTGCGGGATTAAGGGTGGAGCAGAAGCAGCGATACACGCCACAAGGGTTTCCTTGAGACCCGCTGTGGCCAGGAGGGGGTTTTAATTAAACTCGATCTTCAAAACGCGTTTAACTCAATGCGCCGCGACCATCTGCTGAACGCTGTGAAGTCAAAAGTGCCGGGGCTTTTTTCCAGTCGTTTATCAGATGTACCGATTTCCCACAAATCTCCTCTGGCAGGCAGAAACCATACAATCATGTTGTGGCGTGCAGCAGGGGACCCTTGCGGTCCAGCACTTTTCTGCATTGGCATCTCCGATATCCAGGCCAGTCTAGTGTCGGAGATGCGGCTGTGGTATCTCGACGACGCCACTTTAGCCGGCGACAGCTTGACGGTCATTGAAGATATCAATCAGCATTTGAGGCTGAATCAGGCTTACGCTTAAACGACGATACGTATGAGGCATTCTGGCTCTCTCAAGATACGCGCACAATGTCATTAACGCCGGTAACGGAGCAGCTTCCAAACTTCAGAGAGGTAACCGACGACAGGTTAGAACTACTGGGTGCGTCTCTCACGGAAGCGGCGGTAGAGGGTGCCCTCAGGAAAAAGCTCGCAGACACTAACCGATGGTGCCACCGACTTAAAGCCTTAGACGCGCACCCAGCATTGTGCCTATTGGGACACAGTCTCTCAGCGCCTCGGTTAATCCACCAACTCCGATGTTCGCCAGCGTTTAGAAGACGCGACCTACTACTCCGTTTTGATGAAATACTCCGGGAGATCTTATAATCCCTGCTAAACGTTGATTTAAAAGATCTGTCTTGAACTCAAGTTGCACTTCCCGTTAGTGCTGGGGGCTTAGGTGTACGCAAATCGGTCGATATTGCCTATCCTGCTACCTGGGCTCGATATCCGAAGTTAAGAAGCTTGTCGTTGCCATCGGGGCCCCTTTGACTGAAAGTTGGATCGCCGACTCAACGCAGGCAGCACTCGCTAACTTTTGCGACCAGTGGAATTTAGTGCCGGAGCGCATAACACAAGGATCTCTGGATCGAATCGTGGTATGTCGGCACCACGGCGACCTAGAAAATCAGGTACCTGACAGCTCAGGAAAGACCCGTTTAAAAGCGTGCTTTAAACAAATAAGTGGCAAGTGGCTTCAAGCTCCGCATCGTTTCCGGCTTGCGGCTGGGAGAGGTCGTTTGCGCATCCCACCCATGCAACCTATGCAGAGCACCAGTAAGCGCCACGGGTGAACACGCCTTGTCGTGTCACTATAGCGCTGGGGGCCACTCACGTAATTTCGCCATCAACGACGTTATTTTTTGCGCTCTTTACTCGACCCACATTTCGGCAAAGAAGGAGCCTGTCGGTCTTAGTCGGAATAGTCAACTGAGGTCAGACGGAAAAACTCTTACCCCCCTGGGCTCGTGGTCGTCTCCTCGTGTAGGATGTTACAGTGTCATGTACGCTGGCCAAAAGCTACGTTCAACACGAGCAGTGAGGTGGGTGCAGGCGCCCGGCTCGCAGACAACCAAATAGTGACAAAATACCAGCCGATCGCCATGGAGACCTTTGAACCGATCGGACCCGAGTCTATAAAATGTATTTAGACACTGGGCCAAAAAGTCATCGCTGAAACTCAGGACCCCCCGAGCTAGCGAATACCCGTTGCAGCCCATATAGATCGAGGTTCAGCGCGGCTACAGCGGCCGTGGAAGGGTCTCTTCCGTCAGCTGCAGAGCTTCCGGAGATCCCGTAGAAACTGTTTTTATTTCCAATAATTGTATGCTTATGCCAATAAATATATGGCTGAATTTACATTTGCAGCCAAAAAAGGTAACTAAAAATCCTTAAGCAATACCATAACATAAACAACTTCATGATTTTGAAATTGTCTAGAATCACTATTTTAAACCATTCGAGTGTATTTTAAAGCATTCAATTACTAACAATGTGTATTTGTATCGCGTATTAGTTTCACATTACAGGTAGTTTAACAGGTTCTTAAAATGAGCTTTTCAGAATTCGAATTTTGGTGCGCTTTCACCATTATTGGAAACGGCAACTTTTCGACCCAAAATATTATGGTGATTGGCCGTTGCGATTTCGTTTGATCACTTTCCCCGTGCAACGTATCGGCGTGATTTTGAAAAATTGAGAAAATAGAGTTTCGAGTGGTTATCAAAATTTTTTATTTCAAAGGTTGGAATGCGACCCAAGTAAAAACTGAGTTAGACGAGTTGTACGGTGACTCTGCGCCATGTTTTGCCACTGTTTCCTACTGGATTAATAAGTTAAAAAGAGGTCGCAGGAGCACCGAGGATGAACTACGTTCAGGACGCCCAAAAACGGCAACTGATGAGGAAAACGTGGAAAAAGTGCGGGAAATCGTTGCCGTGGATAAGCGGGTGAACATTAGGGAGATAGCAGAGGCCTTGGGGATCAACTTGGACAGTGTGCATTTCATTCTGCACGAGAACTTGGAGATGAAAAAGGTCAGAGCAAAATGGGTGCCGCATTTGCTCAACCAAGGCCAAAAAGACGCGCGTGTTTCCGCTTCACAGCAAAATTTGGCCAAGATGTCGAAAAATCCGTCGAATTTTTGGAACACATCGGTGACTCAATTAAGTCGCTTTCTTTTAATAAACAAGATGTTTAACAATATTTTTGCAGTCCCAGAACAGTTCAGATGAAATTGGGGACCAGAAAAGCATCACTCCTTACTGTTATAAGGTTATATTTTATAGGTTGTTTCTAAGCAGAACGTTATACTAAGTCAGTTTTTATTTTCCAACGTTCGATTCGGTAGAGTGCGGTCTTGTTTCCGTCGGCTCCCGTAAAACGGTGTGATTTATGTGGTTTGACTGTGTTTCTGGCAGTGATAATCGCACCATCGACTGTGTGTGTAGTGAACACTCGAGTGGTGAACCGACGCGCTCGAAGACAGTTTGGATGCGAACCTCAGGAGCCGGTTTCTTTTTGAACCCTCCAGCTGACCGAGTTCGATTTGCCATTGTCATCGTAGACCGAACACTCGTAGTTAATGGCTAAGCCATTTGTAGCTCGCAGAAGACTCGAAGCATTAGGTTGTCGTGGCGTAGTGGCAGCGGTATCGTCTACAACCTAACAGCACCGGGTTTAATACCTAAACCTGTACTCTCCATTTTTTTTTAAATATATATTTTTTGAACATAATATTATTTATTTATTTTTAACTTAATATTATTTATTTATTTTTAATTTAATAATTTTATTTATTTAGAAGCATTTGCTTGTTTTGTATTCCGAAGCTTGTTACGGCACAGGCATGCCGAAGGTTGTGATATCCGGCCAGGATAAACCACCAGACTCGCTCGATATATCACGATTGAGGGCCGTTACCACCTCAGTAGAAAGCAACATGGAGGCAGATCGTGCTACTGCGAAGAGGACCGCATCGCCCATATGCGAAAGTGATAACGAAACGGTAGCTACTGACAATAAGGAAGGCCGACAACTTGGCGTGAAACGCGCGAGACCGAGTAGCGAAACCCAAGCCTCAGTACAGGCTATTAACACCGAGGCAGAACCTCAAGAACTGCCAGAAGAAAAGGGTTTTAAGGAAGTTATAAATAAAAGCAGACGGCGCAATATTCGGAAAAAGGAAGAAGGGTTAACAAAACTCAAGCAAAAGGTTGAATCAGGTGCACACAAGGTTTTCCGTGTAACCTTTAACGCAGTTGAAGACGGCAGCTCATTGCCGGGAAGGAATGTATTAGGGATGTGCAAGGACCTACACCTAAAAGTGGCAGACGCTAACATCTCGGCACAGAATGGACAAATCTCGGCTACCGTCGATAAGCTTTAGGACGCACGTAAACTGATGTGCATCACCGAACTAGCTGGGCTGCGAGTCAAAGCAGCATCAAAAAATATCGACAACATCTGGGGTGCCATCAACCATGTTAGCCCAGACTTTTAGGAAGGAGAGATACTGCAGGAACTTAGCTCCGCCGGTGTCATAGAAGTAAAACGCATTTGTAGACGAGCAGGTCTCGGCCCACAACAGGCGGCTATCCCTACACGAAAGGTGCTGCTCAAGTTCAAGGGAGCCCCGCCGGCCACCGTGTATCTTGGCTTTCAGACCCACGCAGTGACAGTCGAGCCACCACGTCCTTCAAGATGCTTCAAATGTCAGCGCTTAGGTCATCACGCATCCTCTTGCAGCAGTCAAGTAGCATGTGTGAACTGCGGCAGTAACCGACATCTAGTCAAGGACTGTAAAAGTGCTCCAAAATGCGCAAGCTGTGGAGGTGCACACAGATCAGCGTCTTCTTCGTGTCCGATCTACGCCATTGCTTGGAAAAAGAGCAAGATTATTACCGGAGCACGAGTCCTTCGCCAGGTCCAGTCCGACTACCCGGCGGCCACTATTGTAGAAAACCGGCGACTCGGACGAATCCGGCACCATGCGAGACAGGTGAGAACGCTCATCGTTCCTACGCCACATTGGTCCGTGAGATCGTTGCTCCTAGTTCGGATGGAACGCTCGATAAGACTATTACGCTTGCCCCACTTAAGGCCTTGAAACCGACACATCGCCGACGCAGAATGCGCCCGCACCAGGCGGAATATCGTCGAGCTCCCGGCACTACCTGGGTGGACTTGTCGCCATCGAGGGCGCGTTCCACTCCCAAGGCAGACCCTCTTGCAGGGCTCACCAGGGCTGCAAAAATGCTAAGCGGCCTTGACCCTCAAGCAGCCAGCGCACTTCGTAACCTTGCAAACCTTCTCGGACCAGTCATCAGGCTGTTATCAGCTTTCGAAGTGAAGAAATCTGTCGGGCCGAAACATAATGCCTCAAGACGCCTCCGAAATAAAGCCAGTCCGAGCCACTCGGACAACCGCCCGCAGACGGACTATTTATCCAGCCTCGGGTCGGATACAGGGAACCTAAACCCAGCTCCTCACTACAACAGGGTTACTTGCACGCATTGCCAAAGGAACTTTACAAGAAGAGGAATCAAACGGCACATGACGGCAGCACACTCGAATATTGAACACCCATTTTTACCCCCCGTCAGCAATCCGGTCGACAACACTGATGGTACCCACCTGCGCGATAAACTCGCCGAGTACACTAAGACATACAAACGGCTTGACACCATCTCTAAAAGTGCCCGTCCTGCAGTTGCGGTAGCGCTGGCCGACACACTTTCACTCGTACATCTGCGCAATGCCAATCAGTGGAAGCCCTGTACTGCTCTTTCCTAACTATCATATCCGACCTTGTGAAAGGATATACTCCAAAGATGGTTCAACGAGCATCCCCACTACATGATTTTATAGACAGGGCTGCTCAAAAACTGAATAATAGTGTACCTTTCTCTCGAAGTCATACACGCCTCTCGCGTAGTTTGGCGCGCACAGCATTGCGTTGTCGGCGCTTGGAGGAAGCTAATCTGGATATCCGCGACGCTAAGGACTTCTTCCGATATGCAGGCCGACGTCTTAAACTACAGACCGGGGTAGCGCCGCTTATACACGAACAAGGCACCGCAGTCGAAGATGGACACAAAGCTGAGGTTCTGCTGAGCTACTTCAAAAGTGTATACATAGAGCCTCAGAACGTCTCCGCCGGCGGAATCAAGCAAACGGCCCAGATACTCAACGACATTGAATTCCATCCCTTTACTGTGCTTCAAAAACTTCGAAATCTGCAACGCAAAAGCACCTATACGCCCGACAAGTTACCACCCATTGTATTCAAAGAACTGTCCGAGTTTCTAGCGGAGCCACTGTCATTAATTTTCTCTCGTTCCTTCGAAGATGGCGAAGTTCCCACCATCTTCCGTGAATCCATTGTCACACCTGTACACAAAAAGGGCTCTAAGGCAACCGCTGAAAACTACCGGCCTTTTGCTCAGTGTGTTATTCTCTGCTTAATCATGGAGAAAATAGTTGTTGATTGTATCTATAATTTCTTATCCTCCAACCAACTTTTAGATAATCAGCAACACGGATTCACTAAGGGACGATCGACGGCAACCCAATTATTGGAGGTCTCCCATGACTGGGCCCTGGCGCGAAATCACGGATCCCCGCTCCATATTGTTTATTTTGACTTTTCGCGTGCTTTCGACCGGGTTGATCACCAAATTTTATTAGCAAAGATGGAATTGCTAGGCATCGGACCTAGGATTCTAAAATGGTGTCAAGCCTATCTTACTGACAGGAGTTTTAAGGTCAGGGTAAGAAGTGCTACGTCTTATGCTGCTCCATGCCCTTCTGGAGTCCCGCAAGGCTCCTGCCTAGGGCCGCTCTTGTATTCAATTTTTGCCCAAGACCTCAAACTTGTCCTTGGCAAACTCGACGTAATCTACAAGCTCTATGCTGACGACTTAAAGATATGCGTCGAAGTCAAAGGCGAAAAAGACAAGGCCGAGTTGCAGAAAGCAATTTATTCTGTGTTACTTTGGACCCATTTGAATAGAATGGAAATATCAACTTCAAAATGTGCCGTACTGAAAACAATAAAAGATAATACTGCATATTTTATGAACGGCCATAGTATACCCGAAGTGTCAACATACAAAGACCTAGGTGTTACATTTGATTGTCATATGAAGTATACAACTCATATTGCCGAAGTTGTAAAATCTACCTCTCGTCTGTGCAATCTCATTCTCAGAGCGTTTATTGTGCAAGACCCTGCAATGTACATAAAACTCTATAATACGCTTGTCGTCCCAAAGTGGACATACTGCTCACACGTATGGACACCTTTCTATAAAAAAGATGTAGAACTGCTTCAGCGAGTGCAGGATAAATTTGTTCAACGAGTCGCGTGGCGCTGCAGTGTAAGACGTGAGAGTCTCGTACTCCCAAATGTGAGCGAGTACCAGATGCAAGTTGACCTCAGACTTTTTAAACAACTAATCCGTAGTAATAATTTTTGTACCTTTTTACAGTACGTCCAAATAATCTTCGTAGTGTGGTGTCAATTGCTCCACCGGAAGTTGCTAATGTCGATGTGGTGAATAATGCGTTCGCATGGAGAGTTTCGCGACACGCCCATGTGTGTAAAGACTACACTGTGATACCAACACCCCTTTTTCAATAAAGGAGACTTTGTATTGTATTGTATTGTATCAAAACAATGACGCGCATAGCTGGGCCAACCTACTGGTTTTCGCGCATACAGTTCTCAGAGCTTCATCACGAAAACAGAACAATCTTAGTTGGACCACTTCGTCCAATTGTCATTTCCTCAGTCTTTCGGAGGATTGCGGCAAAAATCACTGTCAAGCTAGGAACAAATGTCGTGGGCGAAAAGCTTGGGGCCCACCAGCTTGGCTTCAATACGCCTAATGGCATCGAAGTGGTTCACACAACAAGAGCTTTTATGTCTAGCGCATTCAACAATTTCGTCGCCGCCAAACTCGATTTTAAGAATGCTTTTAACCAGGTCCGTCGCGACCACATACTAAAAACTGTACAAACGGATTGGCCAGAGGCAGCCCCATTAGTTGACCAAACCTACAGGTCCAGTTCAGAGCTCTCATTCGGTGAAAGAACAATTTTCTCGTGCAGCGGCGTGCAGCAAGGCGACCCCCTTGGTCCGCCGCTATTCTGCCTAGCAATCAAAGAACTGGTCAATTCTATCCAGTCCCCCTTAAATCTCTGGTACCTAGATGATGGCACCATTGGGGGAGAAGCATCTGTGGTACAGGCAGATATCAAGAGAGTTCTTGACTTCGGTCAGAAGAGTGGTCTTGAGCTCGACCCCCAGAAGTGCGAAATTATTTACAAAGGCCAGCCAAACATATCCGCCTTTGAGGCACTTCTTCCGGGGTGCAAACAAGTCGAGGCAGCAGATATGACGCTCTTAGGGTCCCCTGTGGGGTCGGCCGCCACTCACCCAGAACTCGCAGGTAAGATAAAGAGCCTTTGCTCTCGCCTAAACCGGCTAAACCTGCTTAGTCCCCATAGCGCATATCACCTATTAAAATCATCTTTGGGCTTATCAAGAATTGTCCACTTCCTCCGCAGCACGGACGTCGGAGCAAACCAGGATCTGCTGTGGGAGTTAGACAATAGCCTTAGGACCAGCCTTAGCGACCTCCTCAATCTAAACTTGGCCGACAACTGGGCTCAAGCCACCCTTCCTCTTAGACTCGGAGGTTTGGGAATCCGCTCTGCAGCAGATCTGGCAGCCAGCTGTCACGCTGCTATATTACACGCCTCAGAAGCTACAGTCCAGCACATCAGCCCGGCCATAGCCCTGCAGGCTTTTTAGAATGCCAAAAAAGCTGCTGATACAAGATTCGAGAACCTCGCAGGCCAACTCCCAGAGGCAAACAAACACCTGCAGAGGTCCTATGACGATCTCATAGTATCCAAGAAATATGTCCGATGTACTGTCCACGGCAGACAAAGCCCGACTACAGGCGGTTGTCCAAAAAGGGGCTAGCAAATGGCTCCAAGCCATCCCTTCCTCAAACCTTGGCACTTTACTTAATCACAAAAGTTTTCGTCTGTGCATCGGCTTGAGGTTGGGAACAAGACTAACGGAGGAACACCGGTGTCCGTGCGGAGCACAAGTGGACATTTGGGGAACCCACGGGCTATCCTGCAACAGAAGCGAAGGACGTCAAAGCCGTCACAGCGAGATTAACGAGATTACCGCCCGGGCCTTAAGGTCAGCTCTACTGCCATGCATTCGAGAGCCAACCGGCCTCCTGAGAAGCGACGGAAAGAGGCCTGACGGTCTCACCCTTATCTCTTTTGAAAGGGGAAAGGCGCTTATTTGGGATGCTACAGTCACCGACACGCTCGCCCCCTCGAACATGGAGGCCAGCGCATCAGCCGCTGGCTCCGCAGCACGCAAGGCTGAACGTTTAAAGACTAACAAATACGCCCAGCTCACCGACGAGTTCATTTTTGTGCCACTAGTATTGGAGACACTAGGGGGACCTGGCCCTGAGGCATGGTCACTTTTACAGAAGATTGGCAAATGAATTGAACTCACGACGGGGGACAAAAGAGCTTTCGACTTTCTACTCCAGCGGCTATCTCTGGCGGTTCAGCGCGGCAATGCGGCAGCAATTATGGGCACAATGAGCGGCTGCCTCGAGAATAAGCTCGATTGGTAGCACCCCTCACAAGCCCAAGGGTCGTCAGATATTCATATTCCACTGTAACTACAAAATGAAATAAAACCATATATATTTAGAATAACTAAGTCAGTTAAAGTATCTAACAATGCGATGGGTGAATCTACACTAGGGATTCATCAAACACAGCGTTAACGCAATGAATTCGACGAGACACGAAAAATAATAAAGCCTTATTATTCTTAGGGCATGTGGCTATATTGGCGTCACTGTTTTTGCTCTTGTCTATACGATGATAAACCAGTGGTTCCATAGAGCGAATCCAACCTACATCGTTACGGCAAGATTTCTATCGCGTGCGTGGGATTTTCGCAAATATTGGCGAGTATAGGTCCGTAACGTCCCCGCTCTTACAGCTGCTATTCGAATTTGAGACCCCAGCAACATTAGCAGCGATGCCCTTTCAAGAACTTCACGGGAATAACAGTCAAGGTATTTCAAAACAACACAATATCAATAGACTGCCGAAGATGGAACATGCCAATAGTAGAAACCAGTCTAAAGCGAATAGAAGAGCTGTTTGTACGAGTCGGTAGTTGAGGAATATGTGGATGCAAAGTGTTTCTGAAACTAGCGACGGCTGTATTTTAGAAGCAAACAAAAGCACGTCTAACAGAAATGAATAGATAAAAATAAAAATTATATATATAAATACAAACACCTATCCGTAAAAATGCTTGCAATGACCTAAGGGACTTTTTTCCGTATAAAAAGAACAAAATAGTTAACCATATAGAACATCGGTCCTGTATATGCCTGATCAGGCGCAAAAAACGGTAAAGGGAACATCCCCTAGTTGTTAAAACACGTAGCTTTCCCGGTAAATTCTAGATGTCGTAAGCTTACGTATAACCAAAAGCTTAAAATGGCTAGGCCCTCAGTAAGCCAACATTTTCGTTGTTGATGTGTCGGGTTCTCAGTGATCTGGCCATCCGCCACGAAAACATGGTATTTAAAAGATCCGCCCTGGCAATTTGTTTCGACGATGTGGTGCTACCGCCTTTAAGATTGTTTAAACGAAAGCTAAAACAGTTCGATATATTTTATGACGATTTCACGACGATGCCATAATCCGCTCTGGACCGCAGTTCTCAAACTGCTTTCCACAATAAAGTTACGGGCAATGTTACCGAATGAGACAAAACAACTCAGCTCACAACAATAAATACATTTACAAGCAATCAAACAATTAAAAAGCATCATGTAAATATATAATTATTAATTCACAACAAATTACGGTTTAAGTTATAAAACTAGTTGATCGAATGACGTGTGTGATATGAGTGCTGAAATCTAGTTTTAACGTCACCATAACCCAGATACCGCTAATGCAATTTAGAATAAAGATAGTTTCCCTATGTATTTTGTAGTTATGAGCCCCAAACACAAATACTGCACATTACGGCACTGATAATTAGTTCGTTATCGACGGCGTCAGCCGGTGGTGCGTTGACAATGGTATGCAGCTTTCCGTTCACAAATGTCTCGTTGTGAAACACGGCTCCTCCAAGCTATAGTACTTATTCAACGGGTTAACACTGCCAACGATCAACGTGACGCGGGATCTTGGAGTCTTAATTTTGGCAGACCTAGCCTTCTCCGCACATATCAAACAACTAGTCAAAGCAGCATCCACTTGTAAATATGTTGTTTCGCTGTTTTATTGTTAAAAAGTTTATCTTCGTTTATACAACTCGACTGTATTATCCAAACTCTTATGCAGTTCACCCGTAAGGCATCCATATTTATGTAAATATATAAGTATGATAGACGATGAACAAGAGATATTTTTATAGAGACTCCACAGAGGATGTGACCTTGAAACGAACGACAATGTATTACACTAAGAAAAACAAACGGGTAGTAGTTTAACTTATGAGCGCAAATTTTGTTGATAATTTTTTTAGTAAGGCCAAACAATCGCAGATACTTAATAATATATGTGCCTAATTGCGTTAAAAGAAGGGAACACATCAACAATCTGTTGGTCTGTTGCGTGGCTAGGTATATTCACAACCGGACGACTGCACAGGCCCCGCCTGGCACGAGTCATTCTATACCCTTTATTACACAAATAAAGGAGCTTTCTAGTTTATTATATTCGTATCTATACAACATTTGGAAACCTTTTAATCGTACTTTATAGCATTTGCATATTGTCAGCACAGTTGGAAGATCCGTTAACTTTAGATCATTGGCATAAAGCTTATACGTTATCGATTCAGGGATAATGTCTTCAAGATTTAAAATAAATATGCAAAATAAAAGTGGACTAAAGCTTGTTCCTGAAAAAACGCCAGAGAAGCACGCACCTGCCACTAAAACAATTGTTTACTCGAACGCAAAATTTAGCCAGCGTACTGTTTATCATAATATCCCAATCTTGAGCTTATTGTTTATCATAATATCCCAATATTGAGCTTATTATATTCACACACCCTTTAGCAGGGGGGCTTTATTACAACCACAGATAAGTGCTCTATTACAAGAAAACAACCCTGCCAAAGCCGGCGGCTTACGAGGAAGGTTGAGTATGGTTATACCTACAAGCTAGACGCCATGCAAACATCCTGTTAACAATCGTTTTCTTTGCAACAGTTCTTGACTGGATATTGAGCCCGGCGCGAGTCCTTGTTGTGGCAATGTTGAAGAACTTCGCCGCTCTCTCAGGCTGCTTACATATCCAAGTAAACGTGGATTTGTCAATTCTTTCTAACATGGATGCAATATCTTCACATTTTACGTCATTCTCATTAATATTGCAGCGAGACGCGACACGCCTGACAAATTTCTTGTGAAGTTTAGTAAGCGTGTTATTGTCACGGAAATAGCCTAGATTCCACACCGGCGAGGCATACAATAGGACCGGCAGAACATATTGCTTATACAACCTTATGTACAGAGAGGGTTTTTTAACACAATACAACGAAATATCCAGTTCAGCCTCCGTGTGGCCAGGGCTGTCATTTCTAAAACGTGGGGAGTATAGCTAAGAGTACAGTTTGTCAATATGCCTCAATCTTTAATAGACGTCTTAGCCATTAGCACCTCCGAGCCCAACGTGTATCTGTGTACAGGGTTATTGTGGCCAAAGTGTAAAACGGCACACTTATTTACAGATAGCTTAAGATCAAGCCTTTCACACCACTCTATGAAAGCATCAAGTGTAATTTGAAGAAGTCCGGCATTCTTATCATTATCTACAGCTATATACATTTTTACATCGTCAGCATATATTTTTGTTTGCACTGGCTGGGGCACTATATATTTCAAGGAGTCAGTATACAGTATGTACATTAGTGGGCCTAGTATAGTGCCATGAGGGCAACCCGACGTCACTTCAGCAGTGGAGGATAGGCAATCATTTACCCTGACTCTGAAAGACCTATTGGTGAGGAAGGCCTTAATCCAGTTAATAATACGACTTCCAACTCCATAACGCGGCAGAATGTTGAGCAGCTTTGAGTGCGTTGTGGTTTCGAAGGCGGACTTGAAGTCAAAGTAGACGCAGTCAAATGGTCTTCCCTCGTTAACCATAAGAGACCAGTCATTTTGTGTCTCAAGAAGCTGCAGGACCGTAGAGTGGGCGGGACGGTACGCAAATTGTTCCTTGGAGATTAGACCTTGTGCATTAGCATTGCTGTAGATCGCTTCAGTAATGATTTTCTCGAATAATTTACAAGGCACTGACGTGAGCGAGACCGGCCTTTTGTTGTTAGGATCGCTTTTGTCCCCACGTTTATGTACAGGGCAGACAAGAGCGCAACGAAAAAGTTTTGGTACAGATCCCTCCTCGAGGGATCGACGAAATATGATTGCTAGTGGAACACATACCTCGTAACCGCACTTTTTATATACAAATGCAGGGATTCCCTCAGGGGTAGCACTGTGTTTGTTGGCTAGCCCGTGAAGATGCTTAGCAAGGTTTTCAGGCGATGAGTCAGCGTCATTTACAACAATCAAATTGTCAGGCGTTGGCACAGGGAGAGCAGAGTGGGAGTTCCGCTCCTCCAATTCATCGTGTGAAGGGTAGGTTGCAGCAAAAACATTTTTAAGAATTTCAGCTTTTTCAAAGTTGTCCGTTGCGTAGGAGCCATCGGGTCGCTTGATAGTGGCTAGGCTATCCTTAGTTCTCATACGCTTCTTCACGTACTTGTGGATGGCGGTAGGAGTTGTCGACTGGGCAACACTACACTCTTCCATGATCCGTTGCCTATGAAGCATTCGTTTTAGCTTCTTTTGTAAAGCAGCACCGTTCTCCAGAGTTGCGCTATTCAGCAGGCGAGTTACCCGCTGAATGTCACTGTTTAACTTTCCAGCGGAATCGATGATTTTGACCGGTACAAAAATCTCAAGCAGGAAGAACATGTAATTCACATTTGTTGTACATTTCATCTACGTTGGAGCATGACACAAAAAAGGAGTTCCAGTCGGTTGTCATCAGATTAAAAATCATCCCTTCGTAGTCGCCTTTGTCATAGTCCCAACAGTAGTGACTGGCATTAGGGATGTTTGAGCGACGATATGTTGTGAATGTATGATCTGTGGCGATCGGTGAAGTCGACACACTCACCTTCTCAACAGAATCATAGTTTGTCAGAACCACGTCCAATATGTTACGCCCCCGAGAAGGAGTACTGACTAGTTGCTGGAGCCCAGAGTCACAACAAAACTGAAGTAGTATTTCCTCCGTCGAGATTCTGCCATCAGCAGTCAAATCAGCTGAATTGGCCGCAGGTCGTAATGATGTGGATCCCCGCCAACCCGACCAGTTTATACCAGGTTGGTTAAGGTTCCCAGAGAGAACTACACTCAGATCGTCCAACACCAGATTACCCAGATCCGCAATTAGATTCTCCATTCTCAAGACTAGCTCACTATGCGATCCGGTTGGACTGAAATATGTGCATATGAAACGAGTTCTGCTTCCTTCCAGGAGCAGATCAGCTGCAATGATTTCCGACGAACAGGCATTCAGTTGGGCGACCTCAGAGCAGGGGAGTCTAGAATTTACCAGAAGCATAATACCACTGTTCACTTGACCGCCCCGGTCCTTACGAAAAACTTCAGTCAGCAAGCTCAGCATCTGTTACCTTATCAGACAGCCACGTCTCCGTTATGAAAGCGATGTCAATTTCTTCAGTCTTCATGAAAGCGTGCAAACAGTCGATGGCTCCCGGTTTTGCGAGCGATCGCGCATTTAGAGATAGACATTTTAATTCTAGGTCTTGTTTCACAGTATGTTCGGCCTCCTTATCATTATCCAGTGCAGTTTTCCTTAGTCAATGAGAGGGAAAGCTTTCAACCACATCGGCTTCTCTCAAACGACCACTGAAAACTTTTATTATAGCCCCATCATTCCAAATGTTTTGATCAAACATTTTGTCAATATCAATATCCGGAATTTCAACAAAGAATGAACTATAGTGGGCGTAGCGTGTTTTCAGTTTTTTTATTGCTATTGGAGAGATTCCCGAAGCTGTCAGGTGTTTATGCAGATCATCGGTTTTTAGCGATGGGTCTTGACCTGAGACAATATATGTTCTGAGTGCAACCGAACCGAAACACTAGGCAAAGTCTGTGGGCCTCTATTACGATTTTGCACAACCAGAACGCGTCGCTGTTTACTTCGGTTTTTTTTTGCTTGAAGGCTTACCACTCACTTTGCTCCGTGAAACTGAGCTAGCCAGAGTCGTGAACTGCAATCGGCCTCTCGATTGAGATCTATTGAGATATCTGCTTGGAGAGCGACTCATGTCACGCCGTGACATCCTACTACGTCGCGGGTTCTCCAACCGATTGCCCAGCAGTTGGCTAGGTTCGACAGACACACTGCGACTTCTCTTAAAAAGTTTATCCATTTTCTTTTCAAGCTGGCTATTCTTATCAAGCAGCAAATCATTCTTGAAGTCAGTGCATTTACAGCAGATTGCAGTTTTCTGACTTGCATCATTAACGACTTGACTAGATCTATGACGTTCGTATCTTCACCACCATCCATATTATCATCATTCTTGTCTGGAGGAGGGTTGCACGATTCACACTTGAAATTATTTTTCACAATATCTTTTTTGGCATCGGCATACGATATGGACGTACACTTATGCAGATGGACCCATAGAGTACATACCGTGCATTGAATACACGACACTCTACCTACGGGCCGCGCGCAGACCGGGCAATCCGGTTGGGCAGACCGTTGCCGCTTTCCGCTATTTGGCACAGATACACCGGTTGCACGATCAGCATCTGCCATTCCGCGCTTTGTTCCAGAGATGACCATCTGTGCGATGTACCAGCTAAGAGACTCTAGCTGTTACATACAATAGTCCGGCTGTTGTGATCCAATACGCAGACTGTATAATTACGACGTGGTAGATTCACACCGCAGGACTGCTTGACAGGTCCAGTGTCCGAGTTTTACCGACGTCGTAGACTCACACAAGTTCTAATGTCTGTGTCTCAACTCAAAACTGCACAACCGTGTTCGATGTCAAAGAACGAATAAGGACAAGCTAACTAGAACTGTGGCCACAACTTCAGATACACGCTTTTTCGCAGACCGGAGCGGTACCGTTCGATGCACTGAACTTAGTAGAGAATGTTGCACAGTTGGACACCAACTAAGACGGGGTAGATACTTCGAGATGGATACAATTTACAAGAGCTGACATAAACACGACCTCTTACTTGAGCACTAAACGACGGATATTGTTTATCATATTGTTCCAATAATTTTGACAAGCTAAATAACCCTTGGGTTGCCTGCAGTAAAACCGCCTTGGTTTTCATTTAGGCCTTCGGATTGATGGAACTAAAAAAATGTGGCCACTAAGAGTTTTTAAAGCTGGTACATTAAAAGTTAGCTATTTTCCAGAATGTTTTCAGAATTTAGAAGATTGGCAAGTCATTGCAGTTAAAAGGAGAATCGTTAACATACAACGAACCTCATATTTATCTACTAAAATTCTCTTCAAGTTCGACAAAGTCTCCGAATCGAACTGAAGAGAAAGAATAAAAGTGACAAAGCGGAAGGCGTAAATAGAGAGTCACTCGTTTTAGGTCTAGCAACATCGTCTTGACTACGTTGCCCATATAAAGGGATGTTTTAAAGATGCCGTACGGTGCGATTGTACGTTTGGCGCACAGTGGTACCTCAGAAGCAACTTCCATCCGATTGATTTTGATGTTACTGATAAAAGCGCAGAACATTTACTGCACATGCCGTAGCTACCTCACCCTTTAAATCCGCAAAGAGCAACGTGTTAAGCCGGACTTGCACGATCTAGAAGCATCGATTTGGACAATATCGTTGTCGAATAAGAATAAACGTCAGTCTTGCTTTCTATGAAATTTTCATATGAGATCGCTTTGTCTTTTTATTGGCAATTTTATAGCCTCTTGCCACGGGCGTTGCGTCAGATAATTGACTTATCTAGCGTATGCTTGCGGGTATCTGGTAATCTCAGATTTTTCGACGCAATAATAAAAAAAATCACTAAAAATGACAATGATCAATTGATAAGTAGGAGAAAACTATAAAATGAGTTACCACGATAATTCTGTATCATTTCGTGCTGTAAGTGCGTCGTGACTGTACGATTTCTGCTTGTTTTTACCTTGCTTGTAAATCTGCAAGTTCGGTCTAACAGAAATATCAGAACTATTTATTGCGAGAAAGCTGCAAGCAAACGTTTTGTTATTCAATATAGAGTGATCTAGCAACTCTACGGTATACGTTGCAATTGGCAGCGTTATCTATAGTGTTTGCTTTACTTGTGTCATCGGTGGCTACTCACTTAAATTGAGAAGGGCGTACCATTGCCGTTAACAATTCGACATGAAGTATTGTTGCGTTCTAACAACAGGTGAGTTCAATGACTTTCTCACGACTTGCGACATTTACCATAAAAAAACAATTTCTTCTAGAGAACGTTTTATTTCAGCAATTGCTAGATATACTTGGGTTTATTTTGTCGACGTAGCTAATTATTGCACGATGTTTTTTATTGCTATTAGTTTAGTTTTTCTGAGCTAGATATACAATGCTGAGGTAAACTCTATACATTTACTTATAGTAAAGCCTGTAACGGCAAGTTTATGCTGAATGGGTTAATTAAATTTATCAATTCGAATATATAAATATCATTATTTTCGCCCCGGCACTACTTCAGTTCTGCTAGATCCTAACAAACGGTTGTAGTTATACCGTTGGTCGGCCCCTGTGCACCCATTATTGTAAACACGACATGTAAAATCAAGAGCTGCAAATGGCGCTTAACTTATGCAACTGCACCTTTTAGTTACAAACGATGTAATATTTTCAAAACAGCAGCACCTAGCTTGAACTCTGCACTTTGTTTATTCCTTGATGTGCGGAACCATGTGTCACAATACTCATTTGCCCCTTGAGGTTTGCTGACAGCGATCACTTTGCATTTCACTGGACAGCGATCACGTCGCACATTTCGGTGTGTAACGAAGTAGATCTTCTTGCTGTTCAATTAGTATCAATGAATTATTTCAATGTGTTCAGATTTGACATCGCTATGTTAATATGTTCTACGATCCTATTTATGTGAGCGTCCTTTTCTTCAGCCTGTCTAATATTAATTAATAGTTCATTAATGTATATACAACAATTAATATGTATATACAACAATTAATGTATATATTAACGTATATACAAACACACGCATACACTCTGCTTAGTTTTAGTTAGTATAAACAAAATATGTTCTTTCTTGCATACATTTTCTTATGCGTTTCTTATGCGTGAAATATAACAGCTGATATTCGTATATATGACGCTGCTACTTCGACCGGCTGACTACTGTTTTTATCACGTCCGCCTATTGTCCTGCACGGTGCATTACCCATTAGCATTTTGAGCACTTTTGATTTATTTAATAATGAAAGCACCCTTTTGTCCAGCAATTCTCCCAAATTGAACATATTAGCCCATGATGTGAGATATTTTGACCTTAAGTCAAAACGCGCGGTTAAAAATACTGCAGCACATGGCTATCAGTATTGTTCGTGCTCACCAAAGATGTTTTAGGGCTAGTAGCTTTTTTTACTGCTGAAACCTTTCAGCATTACTTTATAAATATACGGGAATCCAGACGGACATGCGCCACCCCAGCCATGGTGACTAGTCTGGAACTCGAGTAAACCCCCTTCCCCCAGGGATCGGTAACTGCGTAGGCATTGCTCAAAATTCATGGGAATGGTGTTGCACCTACTCCTACATTCTACTACAATTTGGCATCATTCGTCGTCTCATGTCAGTTTTGGTGCAGCTCAAACGCGTCAGCCAGACCGTAACGCCTTCCACAGCTCCGCCACCTGGGGATGCATCAAGTCATTCCCTTCTTTCCCTGTCACCTCTCGACTGGACCGGGGGACATTATTGAAACGAGCTCTCCTGGCAGTTTCCTTGGCCACCTTTAAGGACATGTCTCGAAGAAGGCACAGGACTCCCTCCACGCCTTCGCTGAAGTCAGCATCAGCTCAAACGCGTCAGCCAGACCGTAACGCCTTCCACAGCTCCGCCACCTGGGGATGCATCAAGAGTCATTCCCTTCTTTCCCTGTCACCTCTCGACTGGACCGGGGGACATTATTGAAACGAGCTCTCCTGGCAGTTTCCTTGGCCACCTTTAAGGACATGTCTCGAAGAAGGCACAGGACTCCCTCCACGCCTTCGCTGAAGTCAGCATGTGTGCTACAACCTTCTTGATCGGCTTTTCTCACACGGTGCTCGCACCCGCGTCTCTGGCCTCTTGGGAGGCCGGACACCGCAGAACTGTGTGCTCGACATCGTCAGTCTCACCCGATTTGCATAACGCGCAGATGTTGACACTCGCCTTGTTAATTCTTACAATGTACGTTTGGAACTGCAGCACCTGTGTCGTACCATAAGACAACTCACCGTGGTTGCATTCGTACCACGCTTTCAGGTCAGGGATGAGGTCTCTGGTCCAGCTCCTCGCGGGCGGCCTCCGAGGGTCTCCTGGCTGCACTGAGACCCATTCCTCATGCCACCAGGTAATTGTCCTCGATCTAGCCGTTGTTAATTCCAATTCGCCATCTTTCCATCTTTCGGGCCATTCACTCGGCAGCAGATCCCATGGCAGCATCTTAGACAGGACCAGGAGAGCCGCGGTCGACACCCTGCAGTAAGCCCGGCAGACACGAATGGCTACCGGCCGCTGTGACGATCGAAGCGCTCTCCTGTTTATTTGTGTCCTCAGCGCCATGTCTGCCCACACTGAAGCCGCGTATAGCGCTACTGACTCTGCTACACTGGCCAGCAGGGGCCGCCTGCCTTCTGTGCAGCCGCCGACTCTGGGCTTTAACCGCGCCAGGCCGGCGGCGACCTTGGAGGCTTTATCAGCCACATACTGGATATGCGTCGATCCATTGAGACCTTTGTCGAGCATCACTCCGAGATACTTTGCTGTCCGAGCAAGCTTGACAGGATGACCGTTTAGACGCAGGCGGATGTTCCTGGTTTTCTTGCCTGTAAAATACAGTGCTTCCGTCTTGTGCGGGACTAGTCTTAGAAAATGATCTTCCATTCACTCTGTCACCTGCTCCAAGGCTTCATTAGCGGCATACTCCAGGGCTTCAGTTTCCCGTGCCCGTGCCGCGACAACAAGAGCGCCAAGTCATGGGCAAAGGCTAGCATCTCAACACCCGCCGGTAGGTCTGGCAGCTCTAGGAGCCCGTCATAGGCTAGGTTTCACAAAATCTGCCCTAAGACCGACCCCTGAGAAACCTTCGCAGAGATCTCTTACTCCTGGCCGCCGGGCGACAGTCTTCTTTCCAATAGGTAGGACAAAATTATTCGGCGAATGTATGGCAAGATGTCGTTGCGCCTCATTGCGGCCATCGCTACCTCCCAGCTCATGAGTTGAAGGCATTCTTGACATCCAGGAGGACGAGCACAACGAAGTCCCTTGTTTCCGGAGTCTTCGTTAACTGTTTGGTCGCCCGTTCCAAAACCCGTGTAAGGGCGCCAAGCGTAGACTTCCTCTTACGGAAACCGTTTTGGGCGTCCGACAGGGCCCCTTTGAGCTCAATCTCAGCGTTGAGCGTCTCAACGATAACATTCTCTAAGATCTTGTGTCAAGAAGATCTATAGGCCAATAAGCAGAACTACTTGTTAAAGCATTGCCGTTTCTCGTTGGTTTGGGGACCAGGACCACGTTGGCGTTTTTCCACAGCCGCAAAAATTGCCTTGCTCTTAGAAGGCGCATCACCAGTGCTTAAAACAGCTTCGACCATCCCTACACCAGCAGCTTCGCCGCTCCAGGGGGTACTTCATCCGGGCCGGGTGCTTTACCGGGTGTCAATCGCTTGCATGCTCGCTCGACCTCTTCCAACGTCACCTCGAGAATATCTTCGTTATCAACCGTAGGTTCCTGCCCGTCGCTTCTCCACGGGTGAACTGGCAACAAGCTGTAGACCTGATCCTTTAGAACATCCGGCGCGAGTCTCGGAGAAGGCGCCCAGAGCCTGGCCATAACGATTGGGTACGCTACCCCCACACGTCTTTCTCCACGTTTTCTACTAGCTGTTTCCACGCCTGTACCCTACTCTTCCAGATGAGACTTTGAAGGTCCTTGCGGGCAGCTCTGTAACTTTCCAAGA
This sequence comes from Dermanyssus gallinae, assembly GCA_003439945.1. Taxonomy (NCBI): domain Eukaryota; kingdom Metazoa; phylum Arthropoda; class Arachnida; order Mesostigmata; family Dermanyssidae; genus Dermanyssus; species Dermanyssus gallinae. The sequence goes on from QVRM01002393.1 coordinate 29,840, forward strand.
ATGTGGCTGATTGCTCGTCAATGTCTAGCCCAGTTTCCCCTCAGTTCGCCCTTCCACTCAGCCAGCTGCGTTCCCTAGTATACGCCCTGGTTAGCCTTGTGCAGAGCTTTTTCGCTTTCCCGATCTCTTTGTTCCACCAGTAAACGGACCGGTGCCGTCGGTCTCCTCCGCCGTTCGGGTGGGGCGGGCCAGGTTTTGTACACGCGATGAGTCTATTTTTGTCTACCGTTCCCACTCCCATTGTCCGACACCTCGTTTCGATCTCCTTAACTAGCGCTTCCTTTTCTAGCTGTCTTATCTGCCACCGTCTGCCCCGGGTAGGCGATGCTGGGAGCGTCGCGGTTGCGGCTCGTACCTCGAAGCAGATGTAGCGGTGGTCGCTGTAGTTACGAACCGTATCGAGCCTCCACCCGGTTATCGCCGTAAATGCCCGTATCGAGCCTCCACCCGGTTATCGCCGTAAATGCCCGTTCGTTGGCAAGCGTGAGATCTACGTGGGATTTCCTCCCTGTCCTCGTCGTTAACATCCATAAGCCCCTGCTCTGCCATCCATTCCAGTAAGATCTGTTCTCTTTCCAAAGTGTTACGATTACCCCATGCAGTACTGGGAGTTGGAAGTCCCCGGTAACAATCAATGTTTTTTCCTCGTGCGTGCTTAAGCTACGGCGTAGTTGGCCCAGGAAGACCTGAAACTCTGTATTTAGGTGAGAAATAGCACGAGTAGAGAACCCCCACCCCGTCTAATTCCACCCACACGAAGCCACTTCCGCCACTTTCCTGAGCCCGTACTGCCCATTTGGCGTTGTTCTCTCCTGTCCACCAGGTTGTCGCACCGATGCGTTCATATGCGGTATTTATAGCGTTCTGCTTTCTTATTCGCTTTTTGTTCGGTTCTGAAAAGAGGCATAATGCTAAGCTCCTCTCCCGGACCGTCGTGCAGCTCGTGCGCAGCTCTGCACCGGTTGAGGTTCACCTGAAGTATTCTTCATTAAAAGTACCATTGACTCTTGGCTGCGGCACCAGCGACAGTGGCGCTGATGGCAGCACGTCCTCTCCTGCTGTAACCCTCGCTGTCCGTAATCAATTGTTTAGCTTCTTTACGCTGTCGCTTCAAATTGGCCGCGTCCTGGCGCGCCTTAGCCTCCTGCTCGGATGCTTCTCTCGGCTTCCTTTAAACCTCAAACTTCTCCGAGGTTATTCTTACGAGTAGCCCCTTTCCTCAATTTTTTTGCCAGCACTGGGCAGTTGCCCGGTTTCGCTAGTGCACGCACTAAGGAGGTGCCCGACGTTGCCGCACCGGTTCTGGCAGTTAGAGCATGTTGGAACGCTAAACCAATCCTCTGCCCGGCACGTAGTGTTACCGATCTGCAGGTGCTTCTTGTCGACTAAGTCTTTTTGCCGCCGCAGTCTGGAGAACGACAAGACACTGGTATCGCCCTGTCCTGCCGGACCGCGTGCCATCTGTGCGCATGCGCATATCTGCCGGCATGCTCAACTCTCGCCTGATCGTTTTTTGATGCTGTTACTGTTTGCAAACGGGTCCACGTCTCGCAGTACGATCGTCTTTGGCGGTCCCCCAGAGTCTCGGCAATCAACCTTTGTGTTTATCGATCGTGCTAGCGTCTCAGCAAATGTACCTGTTGATATCGGTCACCCTTAGAAAACGTGCCCACTTTCGGTCGTGGCTAGTCCTCCGCGCGCGGCCAATCAATCACGCCCGCCGCTCTAAGGTTTGCATTTTTTCGCACGCTTATGAGCGTTTCTGCTGCAGTTTTACCCTCAATCTTCTTTACCCGGGCTGTGGGTCGCCCACGTCTGGTCTGAGACGTTTGCCTCTTTTGGTAAGCTTCGATCCGCGGGCGGTATTCTAACAATGAGTTCGACATCAATGTCGAATACCCGACAGCACACCTGAGGGATCGTGTAGTCTACCAGCTTCTCTGTCACAGTTACACCTGGTGTTTCGTCCCGTCTATCTACATTAAGGGTATACAAGAGTCTACCAAAAAGCCTAATTAAGTCGGCCGAGATCGCCCTCCAGGGGACCATCCCGGCCACTAGCGTTAGTGACGCCTCCGGGGGCTCTGGTGTATTCCCTTAGTCTCCTCTTCTTCGCCGTCGCCGACGACCTCAAAGTCGCTTTTGCACCTACATCACTATGGTCCGCACGTCCGCACCCTTTGGCGCCAAACTAGCAACCCGGCCAACTGCCTATCTATAACTAATAAGGGCTAGTAGCTGTAAAAGGACATGGTTAACGCTCGTGGGAACAACTTCGACTGCCTGTTTCCATTAGAAATCCAAATTTGAATCCGTGGCGGACCGTTCAGAGCCCTCTAACCGCTGCGCGGGTGGTTTCGTTTTGCTTCACTCTACCGAAAAGATTTTCTTTTAACTTCACAGCACCCTGGCCACTTCCCCTCCGTCTCACGGCCACGCACAACACACCAAAGTGGTCAGAGTTTCACACATCACTATGGTCCGCACGTCCGCACTCTTTAACGCGAAACTAGCAACTTGGCCAATCTATAACTAATAAGGGCTAGTAGCTGTAAAAGGACATGGTTAACGCTTGTGGGAACAACTTCGACTGTCTGTTTTATTATGGTAAAGTATGAAGGTATGAACACAATAAGGCTGGCTTATAACTTGTTCGAAGCCTCGACTGTTTCTTGTGGGTATAAGGCCGTTGCATCAGAGCTTTTAAGTAGCCAGATAAAGTTTTTCCAGCTTGATAACCGTTATCTTATCATTACCTGCTCAGTTTGTTCTAAAAATCTATAGATTTTTAAAACAACTAATGAATATTGACAGCTTTTACAGATTGATTTTCTTTATGATTTACATTCGTTATATTTTATTGTCGTTGAATTTTATTTTAATCCTTTATTCGGTGTTGTAACGTGCATGGTTGTACGAGAATTATTTTCTAATTTCTGCAAAATGTAAAATGAATTCGCTCTTCGTTAATCGTTAATCTTTTTGTTGACGAGCGTACATCATCCAGCTTTGATCAACCCTTAACTGCCAAAAAATTGCTTTGTTTTGGTATGTGAAATTATTGTAAGGATTAGTTTACTTATCTTATATGGCGGGCTTTTTGTGAAGTATATTTATTAGCGTATCTAGTTATTTATATTACATAAAATAATTATATGCATCGTCGTCTTTAAGTAAATGCCATAAGGTCTCTCAGTTTTGTCTGTTTTTCGGTTTAGACTGACCTAAAAAAATCGTAATTTTTTAGAGAGGCCAGGAAAGCTCTCTCCGGCTTGATCTCTAAGAAGCGAGATCGTGGAATTTCCTTACAGGCTTTTTTTTATCTTGTGCGGGTAAACTGCGGGAGTAACTATGAGTCTATTTTAGTCGAATAGTACTGTGTTGTAACGTACATGGGTGTAATTTACGCTAACTGTTATTAGTTGTTTTTTACTTCTGCACTTCTCTTATTGAACGTACTCTATTCAGCTTTGCTATGCCTAATTTGCTCAAACAAAATTCAGAATTCTGAACACAGCGTTTTTCTGTTATTGGCACGCTAGCAAATAATTTGTTGCTTTTCTTTCACTTTCAGTTTTTGGCTTTCTGGCATTGGCGTTTGCCATGTGTCTATGGATAGTCATGACGCTAGAACTAAAAGAGCTGAATCATTTTGATCCCCCGGCATTAACGAAGGGTTCGAAACTGGCGGCACTCTTTGCTAGTCCGCCAGCCTATTCGTATCTAAATCTGTATGTATTTAACGTTACCAATCATTACGAGTGGCTACACAACAATGCCAAGAAAGTGGCTCTAGAAGAGATTGGCCCTTATGTGTTCAGGTTAGTCTGAAGCATGTTTCGTGATAGTTACTACGGTATTAATGTTATGTGTTCCTGAGCATCAAAACTACATCGGTACAATATAGAGGGGCTTGTTTTAGTTGTGCTTATGGGGCGTTGATCAATAAAAACAGATTTCTTTGCTTTTATTAAATAAGTCTCTTGTAAAGGCTGTTGCATTCAACACCACGTAACATGAAAACGTTATCGTGGTATAGACATATGTTAACTAAGCAATCATGTTTATTTTCTGTATATTACATTAAGTATATGTTGTGCCTATTGGGCGCGTATTGTGACTGTCACGTGTTCGTATCGACGAGGCCAGGCCGAGACCACTTTAGAAGTTTGCCTCGATGGAGGCAGCGTTTCCACGTTGTAGATCAAGATTCAGACGTTGCTTGAAAAAGGACGACCACCTGTTATCACCGGATGACAGGTTTAACAAGGTGCCGACTTTGCAAATCAGCTTCTTGGTCTGAACGCCAGGGGCACCCAGGGTTTCAAACGCGAGAAAGCATAAAACGAGTAGCAAGTTAGAACATCCCCGTTCCATTAAATGGTTTCTGTGCAGCATGCGCGTTAGAACATGCCGGTCGGATTATTCTTTGCCAAACGCACACAAACAAACGCACCTTTCTGTGCGTAATTCGCATTTCTTGCTTGCAGTCTGAAGAAGCCTCCATGAACGGCTCTGGTTGTTGGTAAAGTAGGGTTTTTCGGTCGGCTTACTCGGAACTTCCTGAAGGTCGCGTCGTCGGCAGAAGGCTGGGTTTGATTATTTAATTTATCATTGTGCAGGGTTATGGTTGTCCCACAAACCATAGTGTGAAACAACTATGTTCACAAGCTAGTCATGTTAGAAGTCACGAGCTAGTCGGCGTCCGCGACTGTTTGTAGAAGACTTGCTTTGCAAGCTCCTTATGAACACAAAAAAGTATCGTTGCAGGTTCTGCGGTTCTGCACAACTTCCCTACATTGTACACACGCCCACGCCCTAAGTGCATGTGGGCGTCCGTCGTTTTGCAGTACCATTCCTATTAAGGCTTAGCTAGAGTTGGGGTTGCTCATGCATGCCTTTATCACTCTAAGGGTAACCGTTTCGTTTGTGCGAGCCGTGACGATTATGGCTAGATCATCTTCAGACGTGGTGATATCCATAGCCGGCGTAGGTAAGGGATCCGAGGACCATTGTCACATAGGAAGTTCCACGGTACTGGTATCAGAACTGACAAACTTACACCGTTCCACTGAAATGTCCCGTCAACATGGAGGCGTCCGATCGGTAAGACGGGACAATTGAATAATTCAGAGACGAAAATCTTGCACTTCTGAAACGTTTAGTTTCTTAGTGATCTGTTAGTTAATTACTAAATCTCACTTTGTATGTCACTAAGCAGGTTCACCGCCCTACGAGGTTGCACGGTTTGAGCCGTGGGCTCTTGTTCTCCTTTTTCGAGAAGCCGTCGTTCCTTCCGCCTTCCGTGTTCTCTTTTGTGTTTAGCAGTCTGTGCAGGACTTAAAGGGATTTGACTGGTGCTCTTAATCTTACTTAACGCAAGAGCCCGAGCATTTTAAAAAACAATATGGGTGCGCAAAGGGTAGCAGATTTATTGCTATCATTTATTTCATTATTTCTTACCATATTCAGCTTCCTAACTAATAATTGCAATTGCTCTATTTTTAGGATGGACATTAAAAAATCTCTCCATTATTTCGGAGACGAGCTTGCGCTTCAGAAGACTACCCAATATTACTTTGAGGCGGACAAGTCGAAAGGTGCCCTAGACGACTTAGTAATTGCGGTGAACATCTCGGCAGCGCTTCTAAAAGTTGGACGCAGAAAGCCGAGGCTTACAAACGAAAGTATTTTTGTGGTCAGTCAACATCAGTCAATACTTTTTTGATGGGTAAGCGTGTCAGCCTCTTAATTAGGTTCTATGTAACCTCTACAATGCCGTGCTGAAGTTACGGCAAAACGCTAGTATTTAATGTGCCTCCTCCTATACAGAAGCTAAGCCGAAAAATCTTAGGACTTTTCGGCTTAGTTTCTGTATAACCCGCATACAAACTCTGAATTAACCTGATAGCAGGAGTTTTGCAACACACCGCTAAGGGACTTCGTACTATATTCGTCATTTAGTCCTGAGACAGCCACAGATTCCTTTACCTGGACAATATCTCTTTAAACCACCAAGCGCGTCCGGTGATGACGGCTCATCTAGGAACTACGGTTGGAGTTTGAAAGAAAGGCGCGTTCAAAGGCTTGTGGACAGTGATGAAAAATGATCCGTAGCCATAAGGGTCACCCCGTTGAGCACCGGATTATAACTCGATGAACTCTATCCCTTATCTCTTGCTTAGAGATCTGCACATCTGGTGTACCAGCGCGTATAGTCGGAAAAGGAGAAAGCGATTAGCTCAGGCTTAGACAGGTGGTCTCGTCTAGGCGTGTTATAGACGTTCTTTGGTGTCCAGCTTAACGATTACCCTATTTAGGACATTACCGGAATGTCAATGTTGCATGGACAGCCGCTTTTGCACCTCCCCTGATTCCGCAATTAGGCTGGTGCAGAGATACAAATGCGGCAACGTCCGGCATTCTTCATTCACAGTTTTTGTGCAGGGCGCCGTAGATGATAGGGAGCACGAAATTAAGTTTTCTATCAATAGCGAGGTTATAGCGAGGTTATTGAAAAATGCTAGGCAATGGGTTTTCGTCGCAGTATTGGCCGATATAGTCTTAATAACGCGGCTAAGGGCCGTCAGGGTCACCGTCCCAGCTATCGGGAATGCCCGCATGGCGTTAACGCCAGCTGTTGCAAACAAGATTCCATAGTAGCGCCGAACTTTCTCGAGCTTTCCGTCGGTGGAGGCAATAGGGGCGCGATCCCCAGCCGACAACAACAATACTGAACTTCGATGGATTATGAAAGTCTTATGATGATTGGTAGAGCCACAGCAAGAAAAAAACCCACAAGTAATTGTGTGGTAGGCTAAAGCACCTGTAACTAAAATAATGGCTTTTGTAGAGCACTACCCCGTGATTTTTTAAGAGATGAACTTTAGCATGTCTGAAAATGTAAGAATGGCACTTGTCTTAAGTTTAAATACGCTAGCTTATTAAATCATGCTGCCTGGATATTGCTTAGTTAGTTTTCATTCCAATAGATACTCTGCTCTCGATAAATCTTTACGTACTAGTACCATAATCTTTAATGCAGTTTCAGAATCGCAAATGATTCTAGCTACGGCTGGGCATTGGTGAATAAACAACGGTTGTCCTGGTTCGGAAAATTAAACTCAACTAAAATGAATTATACGGTTCACACAACGCCCGGGCTTGTCAATAAGATTATCTCGGAAGGCTCTACGTAAGTAACATTTATTATTAAGATTAATAATAAATCTAATCTTAAAGTGTAGGACAAACATTTCCCCACAAAAAAAAGAAGCACTTTTATCTTCAAAATAACAACAGGTGTATGAACTTTGTCAACTTCCAATGTAAGTGCTCTTAAACATCCGTATACATATATTAGGTTATTCACCAGTTATTGGTTGTTTAGTACAAAGGTTCACATATCATTTTGAATGCTAAGAATATCGTTGACACGTGATTGTATTGACGATGTTTCTATAAACGAGCAATTAATATGTCCTCTCAAGCACATAAGATGGTGGTTACCATGTCATGTTATTTGGCATATTATAGTTCTGTTTTTCTATGACAGTTTCCATCCATTGCTGCAAAAAGCAGAACTCTCGACATATAAACCCATTACAAATGCTTTTATGGCCTGATAGGTGTAAAATAGGGGGCAATTGCGGGAACGCAGTATGTTACTTGGTGGCCTTGCTACATATTTTCTCTATATGTCTGCTGAATGACAGCCAGGTGTCTTCGTGAGGAGCCATCGTGTATAAAGCTATTTAGTATACCGCTAAAACAAAAATATACGATACTACATCGTGTATAAAACTATTTAGTATACCGCTGAAACAAAAATATAACGATATACTAAATCGTTATATTTTGTTTTAGCGATGTTTGATTTTCTTGGGAGTATTTGAGACTTTCCTGTATTTAAAACTGCAGGTGATTTCGTGTTTTTGCAAGCACTACTAAGTCGTCGGCATAAATAATGCGCTAGGCACACATAAATGTTTCCTCCATAGAAAACACAGTTTGAAGTACTTTAAGTATCCCCTTACGCAGTCAAATGCATGTTAAAATCGCTTGAACGCGGAATATGTAATCTCTTTTTGATCCTGGCGGGGGGGGGGGGGGTTTAAATGTTCTAAAAGGCAAGGCATCCAACGTAGATTGCTTTCTTAAGAATCCATGTTGTTCGCATATGGGCCTATGGCGTCATACAAGCGTTTTACAGCAAGTGAAGTAAAATTTTAAAACGGCGCTAAATGCAATTCCGCGGTAGTTGGTGTGGTCGGTTGCTTCACCCTTCTTTTCGTAAATTGGTTGCAGGAAGCGTTTTCTTCAATTCTTCTGGTATATTGCCGTTTCGTAGGCATGCGTTGTACAATTTCGTTATGGCGGGCACAGAAAACGTATAGTTATTTTAATATGTTCATACACAATAGAGACCTGCAGATTTATCTTTTTCTTTGGATTTTATTATATTGGCGATCTCTTTGCCCGTAAATGCTAGATATCACAGGTATTCTCTCTCGAAGGTAGTAACAAGTAGTTTTGGGGGGGAGTATCCATGGTTTTGTAGCACTTTGTTGTACGCGCGTTACACGCTGAATTATGTCATATGCGTGTTTTTATTTGCGTAAACTGCAAATGATGCCTATTTTATGGCTTTGCAATATCGCTGATTGGCCTTTTTATTTTAATGCTGCCATGGGGCCGCTAGGCAGCATGGGGCCTGCTAGGAAGTTCCATGTCAGCATCTCGGCTAAAACCAGAAGTTTTAATCCGGCGAGGCCGATACGCCCGGCTTACCCTGATTGCCAGGGTTTGTTTGATCGACTTAAATGCACCCCTATTTTTTGCCGTCCGCAGTGCCATGTCCCTTTATACTGGAACTGCGTATAGCGCCGTTGATTCGGCCGCTAAGGCAAAGTGCCTTCTTTTCTCTTCTGCCACACCACCGACTTTAGACATGATACGCGCTATGTTCAGGGAGAGACCTCTTGAGCCTTCTCGGCCACGTACTTTACAGGTGTGCCGATCCGGTCAGTCCCGTGGATAGCGTGACTCCAAGGTACTTTTACTAATTTTTAATACTACGAGATTAACGCCAATCGTCCTCTTTCTGCCTGTTAGGTACACCGCATCAGTCTTGTCAAGCGCGCGGGTCTTATAATCGAGCTCTGTGGAACTCCGGCGGTAACCTCTTACTCCTTTCCGGCAACCCGCAGGGACTCCCCTTGTCATTCCAGACGGACGTAGCAAGAAAAATCCTTTCTCTCCATCGCCTCCACATATACTTTTTAATTAATTGTGTTAAAGGCATGTTTGACATCCAGCAGAATCAGGAGCACATATCGTCTCGTTTTGAGGGCCTTCATGGTCTCCTCACCTTATTGTTGCAGAACTTTCTTTAAAGCCCTTCGTATGGATCCGCCTTTTCGCAAACCGTACTGTGCACCTGATAGGACTTTCTTTTCTGGATATCTTGGTTTAGTTATTGACAATGTTCTCCAAGCTCTTACTCATGGCGTTAATGAGGCATGAGCCGGTAAGCTGAGGGTCCCGCCTCGATACCTTCGGGAAAACTCTTCCACTGCCTCGAGAATCTTCTCCCTCTCAGAAGCTTGTTAACGAAGCCTTGGAAGACCTTAGGCACTCTTTTGACCATAAGCCTCGATACCTTCGGGAGAACTCTATCTAGGGTGGACGCTTTTGCCGGCTGCCAGCCGTTTCCGGGCTTCAGGTTATCTCCGGGATTTCTTTCGGGGCAACCGAGAGCATGTTTCCCTCTCCGCGGTTGTGTCGGAAAACGACCGATTAGTATCCCTCAGCACGTTCGGGGGGCAGTTTCAGGGGAGGCCCTCCGGGAGTCTGGCCATAACCACTCCGTACAGCAGGCCCCATATATCGCTCTCCTCCGCGTATATCTGCATCTTCCCACGCTCGGGCTTTATTTTTAGCAATATTATTTTATGCCCGCTTTCTTTGAACGAGCAGGTTTTATAGCCATCATTTAATTTTTAAAAGTGAGGACAGCCTTGACTGTTTAGGAGAGTGTGGTGATTATGGAGTCCCACATATAAGATCTTTGGCTGAAGAAGTAAGACGTAAGAGTATGACGTGACCACTGCTGTATTCGTTTGCAAACAGTAGCGAAGACAAACAACGCTTTTGTAGGTGCTAGCAAGAAGCTAAAAAAGCTAAAGCGTTCGTTTAGCAAAACTATAGAAAAAATGGGTATTTCCAACACAAACTTCAAAAATCGACAATAAAGAGCTTGCAGCAGTAAACATGGAGACCGCGTTACGTTTTTCTTACGAAAGTAATAAAAACGTAACGCGGTCGAAAATGAACGGAGTCTTATCACTGGGAGGGTAGAGAAAAGCAGGTAGCAGTCTTAGTTGTCTGTCTGGCCAAAGCTTTAGTTTCGGTAGTTCAAACGTGTTTTTAACGGAACTGCACATTACAACAACACAGGAACGCTTCGAAGGCAGCGCACAGTAGGTAGTAAAATCAGCCAACGTGGGCAATATGATAATATCGTGATTACTGGTATCTCACGGTTGGCATGCCATAATTCACCAAACGTTTCCGGTTAGATTCAATACGATATGCCAATTCATAAATCATCTTTCAACGAATTCCATTAATATCGTAGATGGAGCTAGCCATTAATATATAGCACGCACAAAAAATACAAATTAGCCAGATACGGCTGGCAACGATTCTATTTGGCAATCCCTAGATTGAAGAAAAAGCTGCAAGCTTGACCCCGTCCATTACTGTCAAAGATGAGAACGAAGTAGCACGCCTTGTAGAGCCATAAGGCTAGCACAAACGGGGATAGGGTGAAATTGAGCTCGCGATTTTCAAAGCTAGAATAGCATCGGGAATGTGGTAAAATTGGGCTCGCGATCTTCAAAGCTAGGATAGCATGCATAGTGTGGTTTGTAACGAGGTTTAAAACGAGGTTCTTCTGGAAAACTTAGCTTACAGCGCATGTTTAAAAACTATCCAAGCTTTGCCGAGTATAGAGTATTCTTCTCTAAATTAATATTAGCTAATTTAATGCAGAAGCTATAGCAACTTGGCCGCCTGTTGCCGGTGAGAGAAAGGACCGAGACAGATGAACCCGTGCTAAATAAAAAATCCACGTGTTCCTAGCAGAAACTAGGGAAACATTTTGTTGTCCATAAGTGAATCAAAAAGCTCAGTAGGTCAAGAAAGGTTTACGAAAGCGAACCGATTTAATAGCTCCAGCAGCATCGCAGGCTCGCGCATTACGTCAAAGCAGTGAGGTACCTGTCAAGACAGAAGCTACAGCAACTTTGACCGCCTGTTGCCGAGGGACCGAGACGGATGAACCGTGCTAAATCGATAGTCCAACGTGTTCAAGCATTGCAAATCTCTGCCATTAAAACCATTCAAGAAATTTAGTGCAAACGGGATACAGCACTTGCAATGAGGAAAACGTACGGCGGTTTAGCTCATCCGTGATCAGATTCCTTAAGTAAGTAAATCATGGATATGGATACGGAAAAAATGGGTGAGCCATACCGGCCGGGAAGAAAGCTGGCCCCATTCATAACCGTTATGCATACGTAACGCATTATGCATAGTACGTATGCACAAACGGGCATTTAAATGGGTAGTGTCGTTGAACAAGTTTTCGGTTGCCAACTACGATCGGTTCTGTGCGACGACGACGTAATTTTAATCGTCGGGGCTTGCTGCTATACGTTACGCATGCGACGTCAAAATGTTTTGTATAAGACATAAATTTGATTGGCATTGTAGTGGGTGTGCTAGTACTGCAGGTCGTTCTATATATATATATATATATATATAAAATACGCTAGTACTGCAGGTCGTTCTATTTATATATAAAACACCAATAAAATAAGTATTAAGTTAATTAAAATCTTAGCGTGTTCCGCGCTGGCTCACCGCTGATCTATCAAGACGCTGTCGGCACTTCGCTTTCTGTGGTCCCCATAAAAAAAAACAAGATTTTAACGTATTTTTTTGGCCCACACAAGAGTAGAACATATAAACATGCACGCTTGCATATTGCACACGTTCTGACTTCATACCTACATATGGACAGTTAGGATAATGAAGCATAAACACATACCTATCTAATGTTTTATACTGTATAATACTATACAATCTAAAAACGTTTAATATGTACGTGAACTGAAACCTCTTCAACAGACTAGTCTATGGAAAGGCTTTCTTCAAACTTTAGCTTGGCTAGTTGAACTTAGCTTGGCTAGTTCATCATATCACCGCACTATATGAACCGCGAGTAGTGGTAGTAGTAGGAACATTTGCACATCCCATGTGGCCCAGAGCGCTGGCGTGCGCCAGCGGTATCTGTTAGATAAATCTATGCCCGCGACTACTCTATGGATACACATTTGCACCGCTGTGAAGAAGGCATTGCATAGAGGAACATATACTGATCATAATAATGGCCAAGCAGTGTCTGTGGTCGAAAAGTGTGCTATGTGAATACGAGACGTTTTTGCACGTGTACCAGCACTACCCCGTCGCGGGGCCGAATAAACCCGACCACCTTGAGTGCGCATATTGTCCTTATTTAGGACGGCACAAAATCCGCATTTGCACATTTACTGAGTGCAATTCATGCTTTCTTGTTCAGTTCAAAAGACTGAGTCATTAACTAGCCAAGTACGTACGAATAAAAACACGATCGCCTGCGGTCACCTGTAGTGTCACTACATCCCCTTTTTTTTGCTGCACTGCGTCAGCTGTATTTATTGCCTCCATGATTATTCTCGAATGCGGTAAAATCGTATCGGTAAAAAAAACATATTCGAGTCTTTGGGACGTTTTTCGTATCTACTCGTATCTAAAAAAAGTTAATTTACAGGCTTCTGCGCGACTACAATTTATCGTGCAGCAACACAACTGGCAAAAGTAAGTTTTAACCCACCGTCTGATGTATTACATAATCCGAGAAATCGTTACAATTCTACCGAATACCGCAGGAATTGTAATAACTGTCTCAAAAAAGCAAAGGGAAAAATCTGAAAAGGAAACTGGCACTGCCTTGTTTCGCGATTCACAGTAACATTACGGAATGAAAATGATCTTATCAATGCAATTTTCTGATGAGGATAGCATAAACAAACTATGAAAGGCGTCTTAGTTAATCAATTATTCAGAGTAGTGTCCATTTTTCAGTGCAACAATAGTCATGAGATCTTACAATGCAGCAGACACCATGTGCCACTTCCACTATTCGCTAGACAAACGCATCAAAAAAGAAAAACTAAGTTTCCTTAACAATTCTTGCGGAAAAAGACACTAATGAAGCTATTAATTTGATTAGTTGCAGGCAGCAATCTTTTTCCGGCATTTAGTAAGGCACCAGCAACCGTGGAAATGTACGAGCCTATGCTCGGCGTGCCATGGATGTTGCGCCTTCAGAAGCAATATACGTTTGACTATGAACCAGTAGCCCGTTTCGCTGGAGACAGAGACGTATTTAGCGAGAAGCCAAAAAACGTGCGCTCTTTCATGTTTTGCTTAGTTTTAAAACATATTTCTGTTAAAGAAATTTAGTAGATGCACTCAGGGCTGCGTTAATCTATTAAGTTGATTTGTATATAAGCTATAAAATCGTTAATCTTTTTCCTGTTATCACTCTATCCTTTTTTACACATAACTAACGATTATTATTATTATATAACTTTGCTATGCTAGCACTTTGCCGAGTAGATAAATGTCTTCGTGCGAACGTGTGATTACGGGTTCTCTAACTCACGGTTAGCCCAGTTATTATTATTATTATTATTAGCACTTTGGGAGTAGATAATTGTCTTCGTGCGAACGTGTGATTACGGGTTCTCTAACTCACGGCTAGCCCAGTTCAACAATGTGCCCGGACAGACGCTGCATTTTCTCGTTGAATTTCGAGCGACAGCCTCTAACAAATTTCGGATGCTCTAGAGTCTCCTGTCAAAAGATTAGGCTTATAAACAAGCATGCGGTCACGCTCAAAGGGCGTCAAAGCCAGGTCGTCAGGTCTATTCTGTCATCCCTCGATAGACCCGGGAGTTCTAGAACACACAGAAGTCTGCAGATCGAAGTGCGCGACTAAAGGTGTCATTTAAAGCGGAGTGACGTGCTCGTCGGACTGCACTTAACGCGCATGACAGACCATATGGGCCAACGCGTCCACAAAATCACCACAACGACATCGGTGGGGCACTACGCCAAGCCGCGGCCCTGCGCTTATGCGCGTGGTCTCGTCGTCCAACAAAGTCTCAATTCGCGGAAATGGTAGGGCGTTTAGCCAAGCTCCAGCCTCTTGACTACTAACAGCTCTTAGTCTGGCTTTACCAGCAGCGGAAGGTGCTCTATTAATCAGCGTTTCGGAAGTCTAGCTTGACGCGATTGCAAAAATGCACGGGCACAATGGACTACTATTTCTGTACCACCAGGGGTAGCGAACCCTAGCTGGTGTTGACCAATGGTTGGTGAAATAGCTTTCCTATTATCGTAACAGCAGATTTTGAATGCCAGTCTGCGAACGACTGAGGAACAAGCGATCGGACGTAATGAGCCATTTTTTAATGCAAACATCATTGCCCCAAAAGACAAGAAGACAAGACGACGGCGAGCCTATCTGAGTACATCGACCACTTTAGCAATGGCGTCTGCAAGTTAACCTGCCCTGCTGCCCAGTGCACCAGACAACAAGTCTTGCAACAGTGGGTGGCAAGAAACGGGCAGCTTAACTTCTGCAAAATGTCTTATTGCGCTTAGTATCTCTTAACGTGAGGTTGAGCGATCACTTTGCGTCTTATCTCTCGTGTGTCAGATCCCTGAGCCTTAATCCCGACGACAGTCGCGTAGGTTCTTCCTGACCAGAACAGACAAGAGATTGAGCATCCTTTCTGGCCCAAGGGAGTCGCAACATGGCTGGAGCAAAGGAGAACAAGAGGTACCAGGCGAAGAGTGGTTGCAATATTAGGAAGACTTTAATAAGCTTCTCCGCAACGGTGGACCGCACAGATATAGGTAAAATGCGTAACAGTTTGGCATGAGACATGTTTGCCTGAATATCGATAAGTAGTGTGTTAACAGTCTTCTGCCAGAGCCTGGTGGGATGTGGACGGCCCGTTGACGGCAAATCAGGACTGATGCCCTTTAACGTCCGAGCGACGTATGTTTAAAATCTCTGCGCGGCGTCTTGGTATGGACCTTTCTCTTCGCCATAAATTTAGAAGCGCGTCGCGGCCGAACTAGGCGACTTCTGTCTTGGCTCAGTTTGTTTGTACTTTGGTAACGGTCGCGGATTAGAAGCAGCTGAGGCGAGGTGCTTTCTTGCGTGGTAGATATGCCCCTGAAAACAGCTGCGTAGGAAGCTTTGCTATTGTTAGTACAACCAGTTTGTGCGTTTTCTGCCACAGTGGCTGTGACGTCAGGTCTTCCCGTAATCTATGCGCTCGGGTGCGCTGCCCTAACTTGCTGAAAAACTCGGGTGCAATTTGACGCCAAATCATGAGAACCTCCACATTTCTTGCAGGCCTTGCGAAGAGTGCACCTGTCCGCTAGATGCCCCACTCGCTGATAATTGTAGCATAATTTTGGTTGATCAGGCTCCAGTACGACTGAGTGGGCTTTATACTCCAGAAAAAAGATACAGGCGGTTGGCGGTCAAACGTCAGGATCACTTGCTGTGGGGTTTTGCCAGCGTGACCTGCGCGGAATAACTGTCGAGAGTGCACCACACCGCAATCTGCTAGCTCTTCGCGTATCTCGTCGAATGTAAATGCGACATTGACGCCTTGAATTCTCGCCTTGAATGAAGTTAGAGCCGGACAGGTCACTGTGACGGGTATCGACCCTATTGCAGAAAGTTGCGTAAGTTTTCTGGCCGCATCCTTGAGTTTATCCATACGGATATAGCGGCCTTTACTGGTTGATCGGATATAGCGGCTTTACTGGTTGATCGGATATAGCGGCTTTACTGGTTGATCGGATATAGCGGCTTTACTGGTTGATATCTTGCAGTCAGTGCAATTGGAATGAATAGCCTTACATAACTGCAGCAATGTATCATCAGCGAACTCTTTTGAAGCAGGATTTTCGTTTGCTTTTCTCCAGATGACCACTAAAGTGTTAAATAGACCGCTAGACTTATCTACTCAGTTTGTCCAATTGGCGTTGCTCGCGAGATAGTCTTCTGCTCACGCTTAAACGCCACCAGCGTAAATGGTTCGTGAGGTTCATCGCTATTTGTAATTTTTTTTCGCTTACATCCTGGTGCTGCATTTTCTTCTATCCCTGATGTTTCGGCACCTCTACTGGGGTCAACTTGTGGTACTTCACAAGCCCTGCTGCCGACTGGTTTCGAGACACCGGCTTAGTCCACGATTGATGTCTCTTTGGCAATTGTGCTCCTGAGCTAACTGTCAGGCGATTTACTACCGCTGGATTCCCCTGGTATTGCCCTAGGTTTTTAAATGCCCTAAGGCAAAAAAAGTGCCACCCGTGGGAATCGAACAGAGACTTTACAGCTGGCAGTCGCAGACGCTACCACCAGGATACGACAGCTCTTAGAGTCTAATCCACACGTGATACGACAGCTCTTAAGAGTCTAATCCACACGTAAGCAGTAGCAATCCCCGGCGCAGGTTGGTCACAGCCGTATGGCTAGCGATGACATCGGCAAATCGAACACAGCTGTCAGAGACACTGAAGGAGTCAGGACCTCTGAAGAGTAACCAGAGTGCCTTCAGGCGTATGGTGTGCACTGTTCGATCACCCACTATGGAAAGTCTAGGTGATGCAATTATTACTACGAAAATCAGTCAAGCCTCTCGTAATAGTTGATTTTACGGAAGCCAACATTAAACACGACCGAACTCCACCAATCTCCTTAATATTAAAAGGGTAAAGTTTTCTTGGTAAGGATATATTCCCCATTTAGTGCTGTCCTATGCTTAAGTCCCAACATTGGTTGCCATATTATGAACGTTAACTAGATAGTAGTTTATATGCAAGCTTCCCTTGCCTAAAGAGCAATCAACTACTAGCTTCGGGGTCTATTTAGAGTAGCTTATATTATTGCAGTGATTGTTTTAGCCGTTGTTTACAAACGCATCAAACTAAAAACAAGAATGTTCTATTGGTTAACAAGGAAGCGATGCTTTTATGAGTATAATATTTAGTCCTGTCCTATATTACAGATGCAAAAGCCCTCGACCAACCCACATAAACGGAGAATGTTCTATTGGTTAACAAAAAGCGGTGCTATTTTGAGTATAATATTTATAGTCCTGTCCTATATTACAGATGCAAAAGCCTTCGACCAACCCACATAAACGGGACATTTGACGCAAGCTCCCTTTACAGTAGTAAGCCGCGCTATATTTTGCCAGTAGTACTCAGTCACCCACATTTCCTCTTCGGAGATCCTGTACTACATAAATACATCGACGGCCTTAACCCAGACGCAAGCAAGCACAGACTCTACATTGATGTGCACGCCGTAAGTTCAACGTGTGGTCATCGTATTATTTTTTTATTTATTAATTTATTTTTTACGCTCTGACAACCACATTTTAGACGCTCGTAAATAAGCTAAGTTGCTTGTGGCACGATATCGTCTAAATGCATCTATCATCATTGCGTTCTCATATCGACAACAGACATTTAGCATACGACTCGTATATAATATATTGATGTTCGGTGTTTTTAGCACACAGCGCTTAAGGATCTGGTAAGAGAAGAGCCAGTGTGGTCGCCTTAGTTTACCTCCACCAGCATCATCTAACAATAGAAGTTACGCTAGAATTTATTTGGAAGCGACGGAGCGGTTGCCGCGCTCAATGCAGATTTCTGTTCCCTACTACAGTGTGCACGTGACTGTGTGTGTTTGCTGTCTTTCTTAATGGCTTTCCTGTCCTCTGTGGCGCACCATCCCTATTTCCCCCAACATTTTATGCCGCTTACCTTTGATAGCAGATCGCCGTGAAACCGGTTACCACATTGATCGCTTATTTTAGTACAGCTTATAGACTGGGCGCTTTTGTATCACGCGTAATTATTAACTGTTGGCTAGCAATCGAGTGATAGGAAGTAAGTTGTGCTACAGCACAGCAATCATGAGATCGGCATAATCTAATTAGCACGTCTGTATAGAGCACATGAGAAAAAGGCCAATGAAAAGAAAAGCACTATACTCAAATATACCCCTTCTAGTTATGCTATAATGTACAATAATATCTATATATGTTGACGCTGTAAATTATCTATGTGCTAAAAGTATATTTGATATTTCCAGTCGTCTGGAGTTGTGATAGATACGAGGCTGCGAAGTCAGATAAACGTATTGATCAGCCCGGCCAACAACGGACGCTGCCCAAGGTGATTTTCCCGATCTTTTGGCAAGAAATTGTGAGTATTCTTAAAACTTAAGGTGGACTTTAGGTACTCAAACAAATAAATCTATTTGGCAATAGCTAAAACTAACTATTCACTAAAATGTTTGCAACTGTATGTAGAACAGCTACACTGCTTGTCTACCATTTGCTGCGTCGCAGTCGGTTTGCTAATTAGCAGGAAAATCAAAGTAAACATTCTTTTTATACTCGTATATACACTTATAAATATTTGCTTTTCCTGGCTTACAGTCTAAAAGGCCTGAAGGCAAAAAAGATGGTGACCGCTGTAAAAACGTGGCCTATCTTCGCGGGCTGGGTGGCAGCCGCCTGCAGCCTTAGCTTAGTTGCCGCCGCTATGCTTTTCGGCGCAAGTATGTCAATCCTGGGGCCTTTTAGCTGCTCAAATGAGGAAGATGAGACACCCCACACCCCGGATGATATTCCAACGGATGTAAGTTTTCTCTAGTGAACGCCCCACTCACGCGTCATTATTAATATGACGATTAATATAAATTACTAAGTGTCTGCACGTGATATATATATTATATATATTATATATTATATATA
>QVRM01002394.1:0-42426 GCA_003439945.1 Dermanyssus gallinae
CCCCCTCTCCTACCGTCCTCCCGTCCGTGGCCCTCCCACGCTCCTACGTCGTATCTACTTCCTCCTTCCTCGAACTTATTGTTCTCCTGCTATTGGCGTCCCTTTCCTTTTGGCAATGCACCCCTTCACCCCGCACCCCACTAACACACCCGACAAAGGCAAAGGCAAAAGCAAAAGCAGCAGCAGCTCCGCCACCTTATTTCTTTCTCTTCGTCGTCGTCGTCGTCGTTGGCTCAATCCCAAAACGAAGCGACCCAAAGAACTCAACGACGCGCTCCTTTCTTCCCTGTGTTAAAGGATTGAGGTGCATTGCGTTGCACGTACGTACGTAACGGAGCCATACAAGCAACCCCGGAGTGGATCGTGGACTTAAACTCTGACGCCAACCTTGGTGCGCACTATGTTTTTTTCGTTTTTTTTACCAATTTATTGGCCATGCTCCTACGTGTCGTCGATCACTCATAGAATTGTTGCAGCGAATATTTAGCTCGCTATGATGACCGTTCAAAAAGCAATTTATTCTGATTTGTATTTCCACCAGAGTATTATGGCCAGCACACACACACGTAGACACGAGTGACAATGGCATATCAACAAAAATACGTTTTTTTTCCTCTTATGACAGCATTGTTCACAGTAGAAACTGTCACAGCAGTCTAAAAGTGCATTTTTTAGACCGCTGTAAGTTAAGAACACGCAGAAACTGTACTGTTGATGCGCGCCCATCAGAACATCAGACATCAAAGAGTATCGAACCGCAGTGTATGTCATGAAGCCACCAAAAACTCGTATTAGATTTAAGTATAGAAGCGGCAAAAAAATTACCAAAACACACGTCGTGCGTAAGCTGTTTATTAGACTAGCGAACTTTATATCCATCAAGCATTATGAGTCATATGCGCCTGTCGACTTCAGCCTTGGCGTGATTAAAAGAAGAGGCCTAGAACAAAGGGGCAGGGTAGGCAGATTGAAAGCCCTGGAATTTTCAATCGCCTAGGTAGGCTCTCATGCTCCATTCATTCACGTCCGATTCACTACTCGGCGGGCCTATTTACTGGCGGGCCTATAAAGGAAGGATCGTTGGCCTCGTTGTCTCATAAGCAAACGTGGCGCCACCCTCGGAGAGACTGTCTACTACGACGACGACTACAAAACCCCCAACCGCTGCCGCTACTGGTTCACCCCTCTCCATTTCTTCTCCCCTATGCGCGCCCGCGCTCTCTGACCCGGTGATGCTCCGAAGTTCGAGAGCAGCCAAGGAATGTAGGAAAGGGAGCTTCTTCATCACCGGTATGAGTAGGCCAATTTAAAGGTAGACGTTTAAACTCAATGTTAACAAACGACGAAGATAAAAGACAACCGTTTAAAACGTGACTCGAGAGAGCACACTAAATTACTGTGCGCTCAATATAATATGCGTACTGATGTCATATATATATATATATATATATATATAGTTTAGGCGAGCACTGCCGAGTGTGCAAATGTATTGTAAATGATTAATAAATCATCGCTATATATATATATATATATATATATATATATATATATAAAAAGGAGATAGAGTAGTTACATTCCAGTCTGTTTCCCTAATTTTATTTGATCCCCTTGATGAGTGTTTTGTATAATATTAAGGTCTACTTGTAAATTCACTTATATATATATATATATATATATATGAAAACAGACATCTATAAAATTTGGTTAGACCGGCAAACGCATGTAGCGTGCTGACCAGCACGTGTTGTTATTCGTATAAATTTGTATATTGTCGTATATATAAATAATGTTTTGTACTCTATTCCTGTAAGCCGAGCTACAAGCAAACTTGCCATTAGGCCAGTACTTATGGAAGCAAAAAGTCAGCTGTTTAAGATCTTGTTCAACAAGTTTCAACTTGTAGTTATTGTGCATTTATAGATATTTATTAGCAGGGCTAATGTATAAGAGAACGTTGTTTGCTAATATTGCAGCAGCTTTAGCTTACAGATGTAACCAACTAGTGACTATAGAAAGCCGCTTCTGCTTCAGTAGGGAAGCTAACTACGCAGCTAATTAAACATACATATTTTAAACAAAAATATCACGAATTATACATATATATATATATATATATATATATATATATATATATATATATATATATATGGACAGAGAGAGAGATGGATTTATCAACATGCCTCGACTTCATAATATCTGCAAAGTATAGCCAAATCTTTACTTAAAAACAGACTTCCATCATGGCCGCATGAAAAACAATGCGGATACATACTGGAGTTTACTCCATGCATACACTACAGGCCTAAGATAGTAAATACAATAACCAACTCAGAAGATTGAAAAATCAAGCAAACTGCAGAAGTCGTAAACATCGCATAACAAATAAGCGTCTGTTAAACAGCGCTTATTCATGCAAGGATTGCTCTAACCAATAACAGAATAGGCACAATGATGCCTATACCATTATTTATGTTAATTATGTGAATACTAGTAACATTCACAAATTGAAAGAAATTATATTATTATGACAAGCATGTGTGGATCGAGCTATATGCCAAATAGGGTGTAGAAAAAGACCCTTTGCATCCGCATTGAATAATGCTCAATATTGTATATCATGTTAAATATATATGAAAGTTGCTGTCGAATAAAGTATTAGATTTTACTGATGAAGTCAGGGTTTGCTGTCAGAACGGATCTTGTGAATCACAGATCTTGTGAATGTAGGCACTCTGTTCTCTTGGTAGGCTTACTTTCTAGTTTGTATATATGGGGCACCTCGGCACAGCTAATGGCTATTCGCTGGTATGCACACATGGAAATTTTCGCAGATACACTCTACTGCAAATCTAAATACAAGGAATTAATTGCAATTACGAGATCTATAAGTAGGTTTGGAAACAAATTCAAATGTATATATATATATATATATATATATATATATATATATATATATATATATATATATATATATATATATATATATATATATATATATATATATATAATACAATCAATTTCTTCATTCTGACCCGGTGACGTTCCGCACCGCTATCTGAAGTTCCAGAGCATCCAAAGAATGTGTGAAAGGGAGCTTCTCCATCACGAGTAGGTCAATTTAAAGGTAAATGTTTAAACTCAATAGTAAGGAACGACGAAGGTAACAGACAACTGTTTAAAACGTGACGTGAGATCTCATGAGGTTACTGTGAGCCTAATTAATTATGCGTAATCATATTATATATATATATATATATATATATATATATTTATACTTTGTAGTATGCATATGATACAAAAGTGTATATATATAAATATTTAATCCACACTAAATTGTAATATTAAATAGGAAAATTATATTTAAAATACAAATTACTTATAAGTCGCTTTAGGCATATCGAATTTATTATTATTATTATACTTTCTGCAGATAACTGATTGGCTACATAACGTAGCAATCATACAAACGCAAACCAGATTGCGCACGTATACTTTACTGCTATTAAATATAAACGTAGTCCCGTAGGGAATTACAAATGTAAATTTTAGATCTAGAAAACTTACCAGGCGATTGCCCAATTTGGCAGCTTGTTTAAGTAAATATATGTCCGGCTACGGACAGCCTAAATCTATTTAAATATGCTTATGGACATGTTCAATTATATGGATAAATAAAACCTTGCTGCTAGACTTTAAGTAAAATAAAACATAAAAGCGCACAAATGACCCATACACAGATACTAGCATATATTACACCATTTAGATAAATTCAAATTTTGTTTAGAAGTGATATTGTATATCGATGTTGTAATAAAACGTTTCACCGACACAATATTATTTTTTTTATAAATTAGAATAGTCTATTTTTAATTAATGGTTTCATATTCAAATATACAAATGCATTTGTTTTTCTTTGTTAGGTTTACATTTATCTGGTTATATTAACTTTAAAATACAAATTACTAATGGATGTTGGCGGCCGTTAATGGCCGTTCTAATTTATGAACCGCGATGCATATTTTGAGTAAAGTTGGAGGAAGCCATTTAGCACGTGGCATAGAAACCCCAATGACACTGGCTACTTATGTCCCGATATAATTAAATTTACGGCGCTATAGCAAATTATTAATTTCAAAATAGTAGTGCTAAAAAAAGCGTCGTCGTACGACACTTTTATCTAATTTTAGATAATCGACCACTTAATATTTGTTAAAAGCAACTGCCTTTAATACTACGGCGACTACTAGTAGACAAATATCTAAAATAACCTTAAAGTCAATTATTACCACTCTTTGGTTCTCTGAAAATTGTATCCGACTTAATCGCACCACTTTCATATGCACCTATTATATAAGCCCACCCACACATATACCTAGCTGTGGAATTTCTAATACATCGCTGTAAATATGGATTCTTTTTGTAAGGTGTTTATACTTTGAATAAACAGCTTACTGAACACACACACATATATTTTTTTAACTCTACGCAGCCAATTATAAAAGTGCGTAGTGCCTTTGTAAATAATTGTCATAAAATGAAATATGCATATTATACAGGAGCAGTACATACTACAGCAATATAATAATAATAATAATAATAATAATAATAATAATAATAATAATAATAATAATAATAATAATAATAATAATAATAATAATAATAATAATAATAATAATAATAATAGTCTATCTGTGGTGTGAGTTTTCATCTTGACTGCCAAAATCTATATATATTATATGCATATGTGTAAGTCTTACCTGGGGTGTGAGGCCACTGGGACCTGAAGGAAGACTGGGGAACCCGAGTTGACTGGAGGTGTTCGCTATTGGGAGTTTGGCTGGAGGGGGTGAGTGCCCCTTGCGAGGGACTAAGGCTGAGAGGCGATATACAGTGGGGACTACTGGCACCGAGGGGACCTCCCTGGTTGCCATGGTTGGGGCCCAATGGGCTGGCGGGGCCCCCCAAGCCCTTCTCTTGCTTTGGTTGCAACATGCCCTTGTGAGCCATGTACGATAGCGAGCTGGTGTCGCCGCCTGCAAAATCCGCCAGTGCACACGCATTCCACAAACAACAGCACATCTTAAACCGTTGTTGATTGGACTCACACTCTGGCGAATTCGATTCAAAGATTCGCAAGTAGCACATGGCGCGCGCAGCGTATTAATAACGCGACAGTGTTGTTGTAGATATGTCAAGTATGTAGGTATGAATGTACATTTATGCACCGAGATTAGAATTGTATGCATCATACGCAGACGCTAACATTTCGTTAACGGCAATATCATAGGGGTGTTCATTCGATGATTTTTCGACCAAGCTGTAGAGCATGTTGAGTAGCATAGGTGGCCGATATGCTGGTCGGCCGGTTGCTTTAATTACGTAGATAGTGTGTATAGGAAGAAAATTCAAATTCTATCGCAGCGCGAACTACTGTCGTTACGGTATACTCCTCAATCCGCTAGTGTTCTCCTTTGTGGCTGGTCATCAGTTACCCGGAGTGCATCTGCTCCCTCCTCTCTCTTTCTTCTTTTCTCGCGCATGCTTAGAAACAAATCGTTTCTAGCTTTATTTAGTACGAAAGCAAAATTAATCAATAATTTTCTAACCAACCACGGACTGGCTGTATCCGATGCGTGCGTGCGTCTCTGTGTGACCCTTATTTAGATGTACCTAAATCAACAAGCTGCTAAATATCCCCCTCACGCCATTACCACATAAGGAGAGATGCACATGTTGGTAGCGTGTTTTGAATTTTTAAAAACAAATTATATATATATATATATATATATATATATATATATATATATAAGACGCTTGCCATGAACCCTGTGACACATGTGTTAGTAAATATTGTTATGGTATATGTGTAAGATATCATGGCAATGAGTGCAATGCAATCCTCTCTCTAACAAAGCTGGCACTGAGCGATTTTTAATATTAATACAATTACGAGACTGTAGTGATATTGATCGTACTATTGCGTATTTTACCCAATCTGGCGTGTAAATAAATCATGTGAATATATATATATATATATAGCAAAGTTTTGGGGCTGATCCTCAGCCAAGATTTAACGTCCACGGGACTGCTTTTCGCATTGCTTCATAGGCGGATCCCATAAATACAAATGTGCAGCGGTGGATTTCGAACCCGCGCACCTATGTGTCTCCTCCGGTTGCGAGGTGCAGTCTAATGCACCACGCCACCGTACCACTATATATATATATAACTATATATACGTGTATACGCCCTCAGTCTATGACGTCGAACGAAATAACACGACGTTGGGAGGGAAATACTCGTAGTAGTAGTAGTAGTACTATTACACCCGTATTCGCATACTGACCGTACATCCCGGGTATCGGGGGGTGGCGGTGAAGGCAAGCGTGTGCGAGGGTCTGTCTCTGTGTCTCTCTCTCTCCCTCTCTCTCTGTCTATCTGTGACATCACAGCCCCTGTGAGTGTGTGTGTGTGTGGTTCCGTGTGTATCGCCTGAATGTGTCTCTGCCGCTGGCTGGCTGACTAGCAGCCAAACGAGACGACACGTCGGTGATGTGATGAGCTGAGCTGGTAATTTTATAATGTGCTGTCCGACCGACCAACCAACCAACCGACAACACCCGCGGGGGTCCGCAGCCCCTGAGCAGGTTGCCACTGCTCGTTTTGCCCCAGACTGTCCGTCGTCCGAGTAGTCCGAGGCGGTAGGCACCGAGGTGGTTCTTCATCGTTATACCATCTCCCCCCCCCCCCCGCCCCCCCGACTCCGCCCGGGCCCCTCTAAAACTACTCCCGACGACTGTCCTTCGTCGCTGCTCACCCCCGGCTGTCCTCTCGCAAGGCTGGCGCTCGTCTCCCTGTCTCAATATACGCTTGAATACAGGCGCCCACGACACACTCTAACGACGAGAGGCCAGTTAGTGGTGGTCACTCTGGGGAACGCGGTTCACCACCACCACCACCACCACCACGTCGCGTCGAGAGGGAGAGAGAGAGAGACAGAGAGGAAGAGAAGGCGTGTGGGGCTATATAGCAAGGAAGAAAATGACCAAGAGACGCGCTTGGGAACCTGGCCCTGCCTGGCAGACGAGATGGATATTGGCGCTAATTAAAAGTGTTTTTAGTTCTCAGCAGTTCTCTCAAACTCCATCTCTTTTTTTTGCTTTCATCTTTCTCCTCTCTCCGCCGGCGCTGACCACCCGCCGAGGGCCGCTCGATGACAACAGGTCCTACTGTCGCGGCCGTAAACGTCATAGTTGTTGTTGTTGTTGTTGTTGTTGTTGTTTGTGCTGCTTCTGTTGTTGTTGTTGTTGTTGTTGTGCTGCTTCTGTTGTTGCTGCTTGTTGTTACTGTTGGTGTTGTTGTTGCTGTTGTGTGGGGACGAAGCTATAGCTCTTACCTGCATATGGCCCTATCACAAAACATTGCCCTCTAGTGCCGCAAATAGCGGGTGCAGGCGACCTTACTCTCCTGTTTCTCTGTATGTGCCATGTTCTCGACCTTTTGTCTGGTCATATAAATGCGCATCATGTCAGTAGCCGTTAGCGTGCTAGCAACCTTTTCAGTGCCGTTCAGCGTCCATCTGTCGTCCAGCGGCGGCTAACCGCCAACAGCATGGTGTTTGTTGTCCAAACTGCTGGCTAACACCGGGAAGCAGCGGTATCAGCCACTCTTAGACAGCAAAAGACAAAACTAAATCTCCATTTGTAGCTGCAGAATCGGAGAACGCTTGTTTCTCTCCACCGTCTCTTCCTCTAACCCCTTTTCCCTTACACTCTTGACTATATATATATGTGCATATCTCAAATCTAGATACCTCTCCTTCCCGTTAATTCTCTCTGTGTGTATGCATGAACACACCGCTAGGTAAAACACTGTTGCGCATATATGTATATATAATATATATATATATATATATATATATATATGTATATATATATATATATATATATATATATATATATATATATATATGTATATATATATATGTGTGTGTGTGTGAGTGAATTGGCAAACATAAAAATATCTATGCGCGCGCTAACACAGGCGTACAAAGTTAAAAATAGGGGCGTCTCTCCGGCCTCGATGCTGAGCGGGCCTTCTTCACCTGCACTGAGTGTCGTTGGTTGGTTGACTAACCGATTGTAGATCAGCGCCAGTCGTACTACCAGGTGTTTATATGCATATATGTCTTTCTCTATGTCGAAGCCGTCGCCACCACTGACTGCTGTCTGTCTGGGAAGGTGCGCAGGCTTCACGGCTCCAAATGAAATATGAGGCCCTCGCTGGGCATCGAGGTGGGTGCACTCGATGGCTCTACTGGCCGCACATACGAATGCTTTGAGCGTGCTCTATTGTTTGCGTACTCTAGGCGGCAATATGCGACAAATAGTTTCTTCTAGAGATTTTGCAATAAATGTTTGTCAACCCCTTGCTTACCTTTTTGGATGTGAGAGGCTGAATGGTGGTCAAGTGACATTTTACTCTGAAAGGGATAACAGACAACAAAAACAAAAGCAGAAGGGTCAGAACGTTAATTCATTATTTTCATATAGGATACGTATGCTGTCTAAGCGCGTTATTTTTATAAAAACGGGCGCATTATATAGTTAAGTAACAAATCCATTCATGGGCTAAATAGGGTTTGCATGCTGCCACACATAGTAAACGATACATAGTAAACGTGGGCGGCGCAGCGCTGGTGTTTTGACTTTAAAAATGTTAACGCTTTATTATTTATTGTTATTTTACGGTAAAACTGAGAACTTAACGTTCTATGTGGAATACAACTCTGCCACACGCGGCCTATCCTTTTGACATCGTTTTTGACAACATTTTGACACATTTCGTGGTTCACTTCGGCATTAACTTCACAATTACGGTATTTCATAATTAATCATATTTTATAGCGTCATTGGGGGTCAGCAGGCTTAAGTTAATAAGTCGTTGAAATCATCTAAGATTGCAGATTCAATTCTTATTTTGAAATTCCTCGCAAACCTGACCTTAAAGTACCCCATTTCTGAGCATGGCAGCAGGCCAAAGTCGCCAGGTTCTCGTTCATACTATTTTAAACTGCGGGTATACTCTCACTTTTTTAACGGTCGCCGGCAGTCCAGGTAGTTTTTTTTGAGTCTAGTAGAACCTGTAGCCTCGAATTTCCCGATCGAATTCTTCACAATAGTGTGGTCGCTAGAGGCACGACCATATTTGGTACCAGTTTCTACCATATTTGATAAGCGCCTTTCTGGCAATTGCCGCCAGTGACCAGTCTCAAAATCAAATCTCCTTTGCTTGTTCCTCTTCTTCGTCTTTAAGATTCTCACCGGTGGAAAAAGAGAACACTCAAAGTTCTGACAGACTTTTCTGGCCTTCCAAATAGGCGACCGGTTACAGGCTAGAGGGATTCGAACACAGCGAGCCGCGACAAATCAGCTGCGACAGTCAAAGAACGCCTAGTCAACCTAGCGAGGTCCAGTCGACCTCGGACCTCTACGCTACGTTCGCGGACGGGTGGTAGTTGACAAGCGACATGACATACTGCTGTTGTTTTTGTACCGTTCACACCACGATGAATGTATCGCTATCGAGCGGATCCGCCTACACGTAACAGGCCGGCTACCTCCTTCTAGATCTGAACCCTTTGGTTCAGAGATGGAGTACCGCGCCGTGAACAGTTACAGGATGAGGCTACTGTCATCAGGAGACTGTCTACTTGGTGCTCAACGATGCTCAATGAACAGGCCCGCTTTATGTGCGTCGGTGGTTGTTAAAATGGGCTAGAAGTCGCTAGAAACGAAAATAACCGCTTCCTGGACCACCCTGGAACCTTCAGCACAGTCTAACTTTCATGTTAGGCTGCATGTATATATTATATATATATATATATATATAAGTGTCAACGCGTGCATGTATATTCTGTTGATGATACGGTGCTTCCCTTCCTGCTCGACTGCGGTGTTAGCATCGTAAAGCATACAGAAGAACACGCACACTCATCTTCGACGGAGACCACTTGACAACCAACACAGAGCGAACCAGGGCAGGTAGTGAAAGGTAGGAACAAAGAAAAGCCAACAAGAGAAAGTGTGTGTGTGCGTGTGTGTGTGTAAGAGAGAGCGAACGGCAAAGAAAGATACAAGGAACTCAAACGTGAGAAAACAGAGAACATCTCTTATAACCCTTGTCGATATAGGCGTTGAGCAGCGAAACGCGGGCGCAATAAACGAGGAGCAGGAGTAGATCATTTTGCCCGATGTTTGCCGACGACGCGATCGGCCGGCAGCGTCGTTATCGATACGCTTCACAACCAAGTCAGTTGGTCCGTCATTCAGTCAGTAGATGTACTACTACTACTACTACTACTACTACTACTACGTCGATACTATACTAGTATGTAGTATGTAGCAGCAATTGCTTATTGGTGTAACACTCTATACATTGAGGAGCGAAGAGAGACGGAACGGGGAAAACACGGTCGACACGAGGAAAAGCAGAAGGAAACGGAGCGCCTCCGCCATCGCTGCTGTTACCGGCCGGGTGGCTCGGGTGTCTTGCCGGCATGGATGTTAGCGAGCGGCAAGGTGGGTAAGGTCAACTTTCGGTCAAGTCGTAACCCCCGACCGTTCTCGTCGTCGTCGTCGTCGTCGCTGAGAGGAACCTGAGCTGAGACACGACCAAGGGGAAGATGGCTTCCTCCCGGCTGGTTCACTGACGGACGAGCTGGTAGGCCGGCTACCCTAGCGTAGATCGAAGAGCTACAATAAGTGTCCACTGCAAAACATAGCCGATACCTGGCAGCCTTTCAACTCTGCATCGCTCTACCCCCTTCTCTCTCCCGCTCGCCCTCTCTCGTTCTTTCTCTATCTATCTCGTTGTCTAGAGGTCGAGTTTGCTCGCTTCGTTTGATCCTAGTCGTCAGCGATGGCTAGACGCCAGCGGCACGGCACACATCAATATGGAAGGCCGCCTTCATCAAAGGGCCGCCGCCTGCGACACTCCAAGCAAACTTCAAACTGCCGAATCACTCGACAAGGACTTGTGGTGGTCGGGCTACGGCACGATTGCATTTCGGTCTAGCCGGAGCAGGGAATCCTGAACGACCCTTTTGGATGCAGTGGGTGCAGTGGGGCCGAGCTGGACAGGCTGGCGACGGAACGACCCGGACCCACAAACAGAAGAACAAAGATGTGGAATCAAAGAAAGCGAGAGAGAAAGAATGCAATGCACAACGTGAGTGAGTGAGTGACAAAGAGGGATAGCTCGGCCCTTTTGAGCATACGCGCTTTCGGACAGAGGCAATCGATATACTGTCTGTAAAGCACTCTTGTCGTTGTTGTTATTTTTGTTGTTGCTGTTGTTATTATTATTATTATTGTTGTTGTTGTCGTTGTGTTTTCTCGTAAGCGGCTCAGGCTATGACGGAAAGCCGAACAGGTGACCCAGCGCTTGTTCACGTCTGGAGTCGACTAGCGTGCGACTGATTATGCCGGGGAGTGAGTGAGTGAAAGGGCGTGAGTATGTATGAATATTACAGATTCTGAGTGTTTGTATACGCGCACTTCTCATCGACTGCCAGGGGCCTACCTCTTTCTGTTCGAGTCTGTCGTCTGGCATCATCCATTCTGTCTCTTTGCCTCTCAGTCGTCCATGATCACCAGACGTGACTTGGGATCGATGTGGTGTGACCACTCTACCCCAGTCAAATTGAAAAACTCCCGGTGCCGCGTCGTTTTTGAACATCGACAGACGCAACGGACCTTCAAATAGGTCCTTCACATTGGGCTACGTCCCTTGTCTGTTCCTTCCTTTGACAACAACAACAACAGCAACGCGACCTCTCAAGACACCATCCTCATCATGTTTACCATCTTCTTCTTCGCCGGCGCGAACGACCACCAGCATCGTTACCAATGATCGATCTGCGTAGCGGCGCGTCGCCCGTTCGTGTATTATGCCTTGCTTATGGTGCAGACGCGGTCGACGTGTCGAGGACGCATCCGATCGCGCGAAGAATGATCGGATTCGGATAGGGGTCATAAACGCGCCAGCAAATGACTAATTAGAAGTGCATGGACCCTTGAAATTGAAAGGTAACACCGGGTCTCGTCGTGAACCAGTCCAACCTCTCGGTCGCTCGCATGAACAAGCTCTCAGAGCAATTGTACATTGACGCGATGGCATCGGATATATGTATATACGATAAATATCATTTGCTTTCCATACTCTTCTACTTTGTCCAGTTTGTCTTACAACGTAGTTCTGGACGATGCGCGTAAACTCGTTGTGGTCCTCTTCGTAAGCAGGCCGGTAACCAAGACTACTAAGAACTAAGACTGTGACTTCAAATGCAGACACCGACTGGAGTTCATATTTACTAACAAGCGTTATTGTTTCGTTGTTGTCGTTAACGCAATCGTTGTTGCGTAATCGTCACTAATTCATTGTCTGGTGCCGTGCTGTTTTTGCTGATTTGCGTTGTGTTGTCTATCGTTGTTCCCGTAATTCATGGTTGTTGTCATTGTTGCTGATCGTGTTGTTGGTGCTGTCGTTGTTGTTGTTGGTGGTGGTGGTGTCGGTGTTATTGTTGATGTTGTTGTTGCTGTTGTTGTTGTTGTCGTCGACGACCTAGTTGTCGCGCGCATGACATCGGCGAGACACTTTGAATCTATAGACTTTAGATCGGTCGGTAGGTGCAGCCTGCAGTAGCAGCTGACTTACGAACCGTTACAAACAATTTCGCCGCCACTGGACTTAGCGTTTTCTCGTAGCTGCTGCCTACGAGGTTGTCTAGCTATTCTTGTTGTTGTTGTTGCCGTCGTATCGTTGCGGAACGACCACCATTGATGCTAGACAGCTGCAGCAGCAGCAACAACAACAACAACAACAACAACAACAACGACAACAACACAACAACAACAACAACAACAACGACAACAACAACGACAACAACAACAACAACAACAACAACGACAACAACAACAACAACAACAACAACAACAACAACAACAACAACAACAACAACAACAACAACAACAACAACACAACAACAGCAGCCACCCACAAAGTCACTCACCCACACTTCCCAATTCCCACATACACAACAACCACAACCACAACAACACACAACCCACAACCAACCACAACTCCTACTACATGTGACTTCCTATTTATAACCGCTTACCACAACTCCCCTGCCACATCAGTTACGTCACTCGCTGACGCCTCGTTTAACGTTAAGAGACGCCGTGCAAACCGCCAGCGGCCGGCAGATGTGTCACTGCCAGTGAAACTATTACCACCGAAAACTACTGTGCCTCTGATACCCCCCGCGCCCCCCATCTCCCCCGCGTCGTCATCATCATCATCATCATCCTCCTCTCTTTTTCCTCGCCGTTTGATTTGCGAGATAACAATTGAGCATCAGTTGTCATCATTGCGGCCACCCCCGCCACCGCTGCTGCTGCCGCTGCCGCCGCCCCTGCCGCCGTCGCGTCGCCGCCCCCACCGGTGGGCGGAGCAACCTGACCACGACCACGACGACGACGACGACACCGACACCGCCGCGACACCAGCAGTTGCAGCCGTAGCAGCAGCAGCAGCGAGATCTTAACGTTGCCACAACGTTATTCCTCCTCATCCATTGTTCGTTGGTTCGGTCGGTCGTTGGTTCGTTCGCTGGCTGGCTGGCTGGCTGGTTGGCTGATGAATGGCCACCACAACGTTTGATTTGTTCAGCCCGACCAACCAACCGACCGGCAGCCGGCCTGTACGCCTACGTAAGTTGTTTCTTGGT
The DNA here is from genome assembly GCA_003439945.1 of Dermanyssus gallinae. NCBI lineage: Eukaryota > Metazoa > Arthropoda > Arachnida > Mesostigmata > Dermanyssidae > Dermanyssus > Dermanyssus gallinae. The sequence continues at coordinate 13,793 of QVRM01002394.1, forward strand.
TGACTTGTCGAAGCAACGGACCGCCCACCCAACCACCCACCCACCCATCCGCAAGCCCGCATGCTTGTCCGTCTTTCTGTCGATCTATCTGTCGGTGTGTCTGTAGGCCTGTCTCTATCTGCCTCCCTGCCTGTGGGTTGCCATGATCGCTGCCACTCAATCATTCATTCATTCATTCATTGGACATTGTCACCGCGGTACCACCGTGCGAAGTCGGTGCGGCGAAGTCATTGCGGCGACAGCGACGGCAGTGAAGATGATGGCAGCATTTGAAGCACGTCGTACTTCGCCAGCGGCGACCTGTTGCAACCATCAACGTGTCGGTGGGTTGCTGTTGCGTTGGCGGCACCACCACGACCACCACCACCACAATCGGCATCATCATCGACATCTTCGTCGTCGGGCTGTCGGTGTTGTTGTTGTTGTCGTTACCACTGTTGTTGCTGCTATTATTATTGTTGTTGTTGTTGTTGTTGTTATTGTTATTGTTATTATTGTTGTTGTTGTTGTTGTTGTTGTTGCTGCTACTATTGTTGTTGTTGTTGTTGTTATCGGCGACGTCACTGACGAGAAATCAACTGTCCGTCACGTATCGGCGCCGGCGGTAGCAGCTGCTCTTGCTGCGGCTGCTGCTGCTGCCGCTGAACGCCTCAGTGGGTTGGTTGGTTGGTTGGTCGGTGGATGGAAGATGAAGGAGGAGGAGGAGAAGGAGGAGGAGGTGGTGGTAGTGATGATTCATGTCGGAGAAGACTCACCGACGACCGTCTGGAGCGACGCTACTTAAGCTACTACCTACTCTTGCGGGCTGTTGTTGGCCAACCTCTCCATACTACTGCTACTACTAAGTAAAGTTTTCGGGCTGACCCTCAGCCAAGATTTAACGTCCACGGAACTGTTTTTCACATTGCTTCATAGACGGACCCCCATAAATACAAATGTGCAACGGTGGGGCTCGAACCCGCGCACCTATGTGTCTCCTCCGGTTGCGAGGCGCAGACTTAATCCACCACGCCACCGGGCTCGACGCTACTGCTACTACTACTACTACTAACTACCTCGTATGCTTCCACCATTGGCCGCCGCTGCTGTTGCTGGCGTTGTTGTCGTTGTTGTTGTTGTTGTTGTCTTTTCGCCAACTCTGACAGAATTCGAGACAGCTCCAACAACGCCAGAGGCGGCGGCAACGGAGACGACAGTTTGTCTCTCGTTCATAGGTTTATCGTCTATTCGTCTATAGTCCAATCATTCATTCGTCCGGTTTTTCGCTTGAGGGACCTCAGTCTGCCTTCTCATCAGCACTAGTAGTAGTAGTAGTAGCAGCAGCAGCAGAGGCAAGACAGTTGGGGAAACCCTAGATATCTCAACATGTTCGGCCCTCGATGCATTGAAGATGTACCTCGCGGTGAGTTCCAAGCCCGTTGAGGACGGTGGATAGTCTAGAATTAAAAACAACCTCGTTAAAAAAATGTTTTTATTTCTAGGCGGCGGCGGTGGTGGCGGATCGTGCAGGACTCAAGATGTGTGACAAGATGCGAGGTGGGTGAGGTGGACGACGTTACTCACACTGTCTGCTTCCGCCCGGCTATTAAAGAACAGCTTTTCGAACATCGGCGAACGTCTTCCAGAACGAGACTCGATCAGTGGACGAGCATGGATGGCAGAGATGTGTGAGGACCAGCACAGGTGGTTACAGCAAGCACAAATAATAGAGACGTTTTCTAGCCCCTGGGCAACCTCCGCAGTACAGCAGGGGCTGTATGCTTTCGAGTTTATTTGCAAGTACTCATGAAAAAAAGCTATGTGTTTTGTTTATTCATTCAAGATCATGCAGAAGAAAGTAAATCTAGAGTGCGAAAGAAAACAGAGGGAGAGAGAGGGAGAAAGGGGTTGCTGATAGTATAGCTAACTACAACTAAACTAAAACCACAAAGTAAAGTGTAAAACATTTCCGTTGGTTTTCATTGCTTGCACGTGCCGTATCACAAGTGTGGTCAGTCCAATAAACCACACAAAAAAAGCAGCAGCGGCGGCGGCGATACACAGACAAATACACAGACAAAGATTCAGACTCAGACTGGAAACGGTGGCGACGTCACAGTCGGCGGAGACGAGGTCGGAGTCAGAGACGTGACATAACGCGAGAGAGAGAAGATCGCAAAAACAACGGCCGAGAACCCAACTACTGCAGGTTGATGGTCGAGGTGGCCATGATAGTGGCGACGATGATGTTGCCGATGACCCGCTCCCTCATCTCACTCACTGACTCACTTACCCGAGTCGTTCGCTCGCTTGCACAGCAATGCTGCGCTGTACACTAACCTCACACTGACGCACCTACAACGTTTTTTACAAAAAGTCTAGCATTACTCCACCTATATATAGTATGAAGGAGGGATGTGCCAGTCTGCCAGTCTGATCGCCTGTGAGCCTACCTAGGTGGCGGCTATGTTTCGTCTGTGTGTGTGTGTGTGGTGTGCTGAAGCGCTGTGTAGGACTTCACTCAATCTGTCCATAATATGTCCATCTGTCCCTCATCTCTCAGTCTGTCTCCTCGAGTTCCGTTTGAGTAGTTCTCGGACTACTCGCTTTTACGTTCCTCCTTACGCGAACGACGCGCGAGCGCTATAGCCAGCCAAATAGCCGCCGCCGCCACCGCCAACACCGCCGAAAATGAATGAGAAAACAGTCGAATTTGACTTTGTTGTGACGGTCATCGTTAGCTCTAGCTCCTCGCTGTTGTTCGTCGTGTTGTTCGACGTGTTGACCTTCTTGGTGTTGGTATTCTCCATCGTCGTCGTCGTCGTCTTCTTTTCACAGCTGTCACAGAACGAAGACACAACGCATTCGTGTGACGATGATCACAACAACAACAACAACACGAACAACAACAACAACAACAACAATAAGGACAACAACAATAACAACAATAAAGACGGCAACCATTCGTGCAGCCCCATCCTTGTCGGTTTGATGGCAGCCAGAACGGCAACGATGACAGTTCGCCTCCACTGCCACGACCATCTTCGTACCTTTTCTAGCGTTGGCTAGTCTTGCCGTCGCAGCCGCCGCCGCCGCCTCCACCGCCCCCGCCACCTGGGTCGTCCCCCGATCCCCCAAGCGACTTTACCAGTTGCATTAACACCCCCGCCGTTGTCGCCGCCCCCGCTGCAACATTGGCTACTATATACCCCAGGCTGGTTGGCCACCAATCTTCTTCTGTCTGTTGGCCAGTCAGTGCGCGCGTGTTACTCGTCAGAGCCACCAAGAGACAAGATGGAAGGCGGTCGCGTGGGAAGGGGAGACACCGGGAAAGAGGGGAGGAACCGGGGGTAGCTGGGGGCGGGGGCGGGGGGGGGGGAGGGGGGAAACCAGGGGTAAGGAAGTCCATCGTAGGTGAACGCCGAACGCCGAACTATCGAACAAGCGTCGACGAAACCGACCAACAGGCCGACCCAGCGGCGTCTCTCTTCTATTTCTTCTTCTTCTTCGTTTTCAACGGCAGCAGCAGCCGCAGCTTCAAAGGGAAGCGAGAGAGATGGGGGGGAGAAGTTGCGCATCGATGCCGTCAACGACGGTGTCGCTGCGGCCGGCCAGAAAAGTTCGCCACGCTCCATTGAAGACGATGAAGCGCGCGTCGCGCTAAAGACGATTCGTCTTCAATCACCTTCAGATGTTGTTGCTGTTGTTGCTGTTGTTGTTGCTGTTGTTGTTGTTGTTGCTGTTGTTGTTGTCGCCGCCACCACCACCGCCGCCCTCATTTTAAGCTGCAGACACTTGGCAACTGCTTTGCGAATTGCTGGTCAAACTATCCGCCTATATTGAGTGGAGGCTAGAGTTAGCAGCTTAGTTGACTGACGAATTCGAACGTTGCAAGACGCGCCGAGAAAGAAGAAATAGGCTAAAACAGCGATACCGAGAGAGAGAGAGAGAGAGAGAGAGGGAGCAATTGAAAGGTAGAGAGAGGAGCGCGAGAGAAGAACGTGCCAAGACTGGAAAAGGGTAACAAGTGTAGTGAATCTCCGCCGCTCGATAACATATAGCGTGGCCAAGAAGCCAACAAATAGCGTGTTCGCGGACCGTAGCCGATTTGCTATTGTCATTACTCGAATGATGACGATAATGATGATTATGATGATGATGATGCGGCATGGAGTAAGAGAGAGCGACAGATCAGTGACTTACGGATAGAACAACATTTCTTCCAGCAATTGCTCGGAGGCTATCCGAGTAAACGCTGTTCTATCGCGCAATCAAATTACGAAGTAATAATAGCAAAACATTACTACAGTCACGTTGCGTTATATATATATATATATATATATATATATATATATATAAACACACGTATTTTATTTACACATTCATCTTAACGCAGCTCTACGATAGTATTGGATATACAATAGACAAGTACAGATCAAGTAGGAGCTAGTACAGAAGTATAGAGTACTCTTACTCTTAGTTACTTCAAATAAACAGTTCTCAAAGTTTTTCTGCTATACTACTCTGCGACGCCACCGACGGTTTACAGGCTATTGTTGTCGACGAAAAAAAAAAGCAAAATATTATAGGATAATACCACTCAATGAAATAACAACACGAAATCAAAGAGCCGATCAACTCCCGGCAACAACAGTCATGACGATAGCCATAGCTTCAACAACAGAAGGAACAACAACAACAACAGACGAGACTGGGAATGTAGGAACCCAGGAATGCAAGTCGAAGCACACTGGTTGTCTGGCTGGAAGCGACCTTAGCGTTCGCAGGGTTACTCTTCTATGCATGCCGTAGCGGCCACTTGCTAATAATTGTACAGGAAAGAACTTATAGTGTAAACTCAGTGCGCGTCTTCTCAAAGTCGTATACCGATGACCGAGTGAAGATCACAGTTACATCTCTATGCCGCATCTAAAGCTCACGGCCTAGACGAAGCACCAGCCTCCATTTGGGCTTGCGCTCGAATGCAAACGTTTCGAATGTTGTCGGATGCTGTCCGCAAGTGTTCGAGCCAGCAGCACGAATGACATCGGTCACGGAGTTCATCCGTTCGTGATCCGTTCGTTGAACAGAAACTAGTGTAGTCGGTAGCGATAAGTTGCTACGCAACAGTTGGTAGGGTGCAAGGCTAGCAACAACAACAACAGCAACAACAACAACAGCAGCAACAACAACACCAGCGAGTACGACCGCAATAAGCACATTTACAGCAGGTGTGTCAGCATTAGAAGCAGCAACAGCAGCAGCCGCCGCCGCAAAAATAACAACACTGCAATAGAGATAACTATTGCAACAGCAACAACAATAACGCCGACCACAATCGCCAAAAAATTGTCTCAAACTTTTTACTTTAACAACTGCTTCTGCCTGCGACATTTCTATCAGCGCGCGAGGTGCAGTGGCAGCAATTGGCACAGTCAGCCGATCGAGAACTGCTGTGCCAATTGTAACTCAATCACCAGCAGTAGTCAGCTTGAATAGGAGGTGTTATCAATATGTTTCTCTTGTTGTTGTTTTATATAGGCGGCGGGCGGCGATTGCTGCTCATTGCTGCCTGATTTACTTCGCTCTTTCCCTGACATTCTCCCGCGCGCCTTTTCTCCCTCTTCTTTCTTCTTCCTTTCTTTCTTGCCAGCTCACCAGTTTTCCCCATCTCCTCCTCGATTTTGTCTCTGGGTACGCCGGCAACACAGCGCGAAACAATGATCACCGGCCACGTAGGTAATCACGCGAGAAAGTATCATTCACAAAAGGCGCATACACATGCATACATGTTGCGGCTGTTGTTGTTGTTGTTATTGTGTCTGCTTTTTTTCTGCAGTTACATAGCCGCTGTTGACCGCCGGTCATATTCGTTCGATATTCGTGTACCACGGCTGTTGTTGGTCTGCAACTCTCGGCAGCGTAGGGAGGATCACGCCGCAAAAGGACGGCGACGCATGCACGAAATTGCTGCATCGAGCCGCAGTAAAAGCCGTGCCACTTGAACTGGTAGCAGACGCAGCCGGCGTGCAGTAGCCAACCTCGCGGCAAGCAACAAGCGGCTTCAACGCAACGGACAGGAGAAAGCTCGGTCCTGTTTCCACAGTTTCCACGGTTTCTCAACAGATCCAGTGACGTCTTCTTGGGCCACTGCGCGAACTAATCATAGGAACAACAATTGCAGTGAGCGGCATTGGCAAAAACAGCAGCTTCCTCAACAGCAGCAGCAACAACAACAACAACAAAACAACAGCGATGATAATAGTACTGGCAACAGTGACAATAACTGCACCAGCAGCAGTAACAACAACAACAACAACAACACGACGACGACGGCCGAGATCGACAACAATACTGATCACAGTGCAAATGTCCCCAAAAGAAGAAGCAGACGACGAACAATGTCTCCCCTGGGAACAGAAGCGTATCGCTGTAACAAACAACAACGAAAACAACGTGCGTTGCGTCAACGAAATTGCCAGGTAGCACCAATCACAGGATGGTGTCAATAATACTAATAATAATAACAACAACAACAACAACAACAACAACAACTACGACGACGGCAGCAGCAGCAACTGCAACGTCGTCGTCGCTCCGAGAACAATAATACCCCCTCTTCTGCGCCCCACAAACGAACGAAACCTTCGGAAGGAGAGATTGGGGGAGTGCGGGGTAGTGGGTGAGAGAGAGAGAGAGAGAGAACGTGAGGAAGTGACACAGTGGACAGATTGGACGACCCGCGTTTGCTAGTTTAGCTGCTGTGTTTCTGCCCAGCAGCATTGACAACAACAATAACAATAACAACAACAACAACAACAACAACGACAACAACAGCCGCAGCAGCAGCAGCAACATTGTCTGTCGTGTCACTCGCAACCCGCAACACTGCTTCCCCCGCCCATCCAGTAGCGGCGCTGAAGACGACTATCTACCGCGGCGCTGTGCCAGGCGACCAACCAAAGAAAGCAGTGTTGTGGCTAGCAGTTGTGACGGCTGGAAACGGGCGGCGGCGGCCAGGCAATCGGGCGTCCCTCAGGCGGGCGTTCGAATTTATAGCGCAATCTTATGCGGCGGGCCGACGCCTACCGCTGCCGCCGCCTGCTGCTGCTGCTGGTGGGCGCGACACTGCAACCCCTCAAGATGGTGATGATGATGATGATGATGCTGATGCTGACGCTGACGGCGTTGACAGTCTTGAAGGCAGAGCAGCCAACCATGATGGTTGTGGTTCATGTTCAACGATGACGCCCATCATGGCGGCGGCGGGTCAGCTAGCGCACGCTAGGAGGGAGAATGGTCAGACCTTCTCGAGTGACTGGCCAGTGACGCTCAGACGTTCCGTCATCATCGATGTCGATGTTGTTGTTTTCGATGTTGTTGTTGTTGTCTTGTCGTGACAATCGTCGGTGAAGCAAGGCCGAAAAGGCAGTTCATGAGGATGAAGAACAGAGACAACGATGAAATAGCAGCTGCCAAAAATTTGCTGACCAACGAAGACAACGGCGCCGCCGAGGTGTCCACTACCACACCACCTTCACCGTTGTGGGGATAGCCGGCGGCTAGCTCAGGTTGAAGCAGTCGAGCTGACGGACGACGACGACGACGACGCATCATGCGTATGCGCTCACGAACGTGTCAGGACAGAGCAAATTAAGTCAGGGCAGGGAGAAATACGTTCCTATCACATCGGGCTTAAGGCAAACGTTCCTATGACAACGGGCATATGACGCCTGCAATGCCTATGCAGCCTGCTGGACGAGTAGCAATCAAACAACAACGGATGATCGCGTGCGTTTATCTGTGGTGTCCGACACCTTAGGGGCAACACAACGCTGGAAACTATTCGCTGGCATCGTTAGCAATGTAGCAACGATAACATTTTAGAAAAATTGAACGAAAGTCTGACTCTGGACTGAGCTGCTGATAAAAGCGACGTTTTGTGTCTTACGTCATGGATCATAAATATATGTACGCCATCAATTGCCTCCCTGCACAGCCATGTACCGAATATAACTTAGAAAGAGTAAAACTTGCCGGAATATCTTAGCTTCCGAGAGGCGGGAAACAGCCTTCGCGCTCTGCCCCATTTCGCCGTCAATGCGTCTGTCAAGAGGCAAAAGAGCCTAATCGAGCCCGATGAAAAAGAAATTCAGATGGAACGATTTCGGAAAATGCGCTAGTGACAGAACGCTACACCAGCACCATATTAAGTGAAGTCGGCAACACTGGGTATCGTAAACCGCGTGACACTGGGTATCGTAAACCGCGTGACACTGGGTATCGTAAACCGCGTGACACTGGGTATCGTGATTACGATAAGCATTATAGGCGTTGTTGCTCTTGCAAATAAATGTTTGCATTGAAATCTCGACCTTTCACACTCGTATATCGTTTCTGTCTTCGGGCGCCTCTCATTTAGTTTTGCGCGTTTTCTCCTTGCAACAGACGGGCGCAAATACATGGGCATACACACAATTGATGAATATCAAGGAAATGAGGCTGATAGAGCCATGGAAAAGGACCAGCCGACATACGCCCAAGCAGTATTAGAGACTTCGCTCATTGTAACCACAGGGACTGTAACACGAACACGAACAAACCCTTTTGCCACTCATCATAGAGCTTGCCGTTGTCTATTCTCCGCCCTCTGTTTTGCTGTGTCTCTCTCTCTCTGTTTGTCTCCCTCGATTTGCCCCGTTCTTGTGCCCTTCTTGTGGAGCCGTTGTTTCGATTAAGAGAGAAGCGGGCGGAGAGAAGAGAGTTTCTTTGCTTTGATTTCTCACAAACGTACGCGCGTAGCTGAGCTGCGTATGTATGTGCTGTGATGTTGGACATAGACACGAACGCATTCAGGGAGGGACGGGCGGCACGGAGAAGGGCAAAGAGGCGGCATAGGGGACGTGATCCAAGTAGATGAAGTAGACACTCGGCAGCCACCGCTGACCGGCGGGCCAACCAAACGACGTCGGTCGGAAGATCGGCGTGTCGTTGAAGACAAATGAACTGTCGATGAGAAACTTCCCTCTCACACTCCTCTGTGCATCGGTACGAATGAGAGAGAAATATATAGATAAATATACAGAGTAAGAGGGAGAGAGATAGACAGGTAGAGAGGAAGACACATAGACTATACAACGACTAGAGAGATCGTGAGCGTCAAAGAGCGTAGTGCTACGAGCGTCTGGTGGCGCATGGTGGCTTTATATCGTTGCAGCACCAAAACGAAGCTGCAGGCTCGGTCGCCTTGCAGCAGAGCGGGTTCCGTTCGTTGTTGCTTCAAGCAGGAACTGTAGGAGCAGCAGCAGCAGCAGTTGCTTCGTTTGTCCAGCAACGATTGGTCGACTCGAACAAATGGATCGAACAAACGACGAATCTCTCGATCGGTCGGTGAACACAGCTTTGCAATGAGCAGAAGACAGACAGACAGGCGTACAACGACAGGCGAAGTACGAGGCGAAGACCACCGAAGCTTTATAGTTCGTCAAGGCAAAGACGGGCAATGGGCAAGCACGGTAGACAACCGCCTTCGCCGCCACCGCCACGATGTTCATTCAGCTCGGTAGCGGGCGGCTGGTAAATGGTGCGGATAAAAGCCACGTCGTGCGAAGGAAGGGTTTGCTGCCCACAACGATGTTGGTAGGTACATAGTAGCCGTAGACGTACACATCCGCCGGCGCATCGACATAGATAGAGAGAACGAGAGGATAAGGAGAGAGAGAGAGAGGTGCTTGCGAGGCAGATGAAGGAACAACGAATGGAGGAAAGAACGCGATCGGGGAGATAGAGGCCAAGATATCAAAGCAATCTGTCGGTAGAAGAGCTAACGGATGCCGCCACATTTGTGAGGGCACGATTAGAGAGGCCTCTCGAGTTGCCCAAACCAAAGACAAACGAACGCGTCTACAACAAGGACTTAAATATGTGTCCAAACAGATGTACGTACATACGTGAGTAGACCAGATCGTTGTACAACTACTACTATCAGCCTGCTGGCTGCAGGAAAAAGCACTTACTGTGAAAACTTTGTCTGTTGTCTATCACCAGCATCTTACCGCACAGTATCACTTGTTCTGTTTGGCCAGTTTGCAAGTGTGGCCGTTCGTCGCAGAAACCCTAATAGGCATCCTACACATACGCGCCCCTAACGTATGCGATAAGTTAAACCTATTAAAGCGACGAACTATTGCGGCAGTTTAGGCATAAGTTGGAGTGACTAAATTCAAAAGCACCCGACTTTACAATATTTCAGAAAGGTGATGTGTTTCAAAGGGTACCGTTAATACGCCCTACGTATAACAGATAGCTAGCCAGTGTGCGTAGCTAGCGTACTCTAGCGATTATGCATGGTCAAAATGGTATGCAAGCAAAACAGACATATATATATATATATATATATATATATGCATGTAGGCATTAGTGGCTGGTGAATATGCTGGTTACACGATCTGCGTCTGTCGGTGCTAATGATGAAATTTTGGTCGGGTCCCGAGTTTTTAAAGTGCACGCACTGCCATAGACCGACGATGGGAGACGGGATGAGACAAGGAATGTGAAAAGAACAACAGGGCAAAACCAAAAGAGATGCGTCGCGCTTAGAGAATCCTCCTTGCGCAGACGCCTTCGACTACCCCACGTCTCTTTGTCGTGGGCTAGTTGAGGTAGCCAGCCAGCCGGCCGCCAGCCCGCCCGTCCGCCGTGCCCCTCGAAAAAAAAAACGCCCCCATCGAGAGGGGCTCGGTACTGAGTGTTGTGTCTGGTTTGCAGAACAGCCTGACTGGAAGAATCCCCGCTTCTGTCCAGCTGAAGGGGGTTCTGTTACTGACCCCCCGGCCCTGGTAAGACTAAGAGGAAGATGAAGGAACAAGCCGGAGAAAGAGGAGGAGGAGGCTCCGCCAGCTCTCGAAGAGGTGTCGGACGGCGACGAGCTGGGGGGATGGACGGAGGTAGCTACGTAGGTGGTAGGCAGGAAGACAGGGAGGAAGGGAGGTAGGTAGGGAGAAAGGGACGGGCAATTATCAATTTGCTATTTTTTATAGCGTCCTCGTGTTTCGTTCTAGCCTAACTCACGGCTCCCTCTTCCCCCATCGGCCCGCCTCATTCAGTGGCACATGCATAGCACAGCAGATAGTCACAAAGAGCCCCTCGGAGCGCCCCCGCCTCCGTATCTCTCCTCCTTCTCCTGCTGCTCGGCTTTCGCTTGCTTGGACGCCCTGTCGCTTGGTAGCCCGCTCGGCGCGACTTTAACACCCCGTTAGCAACAGCGACGCCCACGCTGCTGTTAGTGTTGCTGCTGCTGCTGCTGCCGCTGCCGCCGCTCGCCGCTATTCAGCCTGGCGCCCCACGAGCAGACACCCACGCGACCGGTAGCGTCACCTTTCTCTTGCTAACTTAAAAAACATTCGACCGAACAACCAACTAGTCAGCCAAGCAGCGAGCGACGGAGCGAGGGAACCAAACTGCAGCTCCCGTGATCATCGCCACCGCCGTGGTCGTCGTCGTCGTCGTCATCGGCATCGGCTGTCGCCGTTAGTCTAACCCCGTGTGGCGTCGCTCTTAACGAGCGTGTTTTTAATAGCCGCCTAATGATATCTTTTCGGCACGCTCCTGCCTTCGCTATTCGGCACTCGCACACACGGTCGCGTTGACGACTGCTACGCAATCCACGCCGCCGCCGCCGACAACAGCCAGACAGACAGATATACAGAGAGCGCAGCGTTAGTCGGACCGACACCGGAGCATGTGCAACACACACATACACGTATTTTACCGTCGTCGTCGTCGAAATAAAGGAATATGTGTATGTAAATATATATATATATATATATATAATCACCATCATCAGCAGCAGCACCGCGCCATCATACATAATCAGAAAGCTATTTGTCATAGGTAGCTGTTGTTGAATGGGAAGGAGAGAAAGAAAGAGAGAGAGAGAAACGCAACGTTCAAACGACATCGGTAGTCTGAACATCGTTCGTTCTTGATCTTCGCCAAAACGCTTCGTCGTGGCTGCGTTGCTAGCCTCTACTTTGGCTGGTGGTAACCTGATGGGTAGGAGCATATGAGTGCGTGGGTCCGTCCGTTTGTCCGTCGGCGCGCTGAGTGGAGGCTCGGCAGTCACTTAAGATTAGCAGCGCCGAAATGCTTCGTTATGGGGTTACTGGACCTAGGTCCTCACTATCACCACAACCAACAGAACCAACAGCAGCAGCAGCAGCGGCAGCAACAAGAGCAACCGGACCATCTCCACGGTCGTGTCGAGCGAGTTAGTTCGCTCAGCAGGCAAAATCTGCTTTAGAAACCTCTCGCTAGGGCCTGCCAGCCCCCGTAGAAGGGGGGGGTACATAGATAGGTAGATATTTTGCGGGCTGATCTCTGCTGGGATGGGGGTAGGTGTCTGTCTGGGGCGGGGGGTGAAGACGGTAAGGACGACTTTGCGGCCTGCCGTTGCTGCTGGCGCTGGGGGGCGTTTTTACCCCTCAACTTTGAGCCGGCCCACACGTAGGGGGATGCTGTCCACTTTTGCTCTTAGTCAGTCAGACCGATCGTGCCCGTTTCTCCTCCTTCTTCGCATTCTCTTCTACTTCAACTTCTTCTCCTTCTTCTTCTTCTTCTTCATCTTTAATTTCTCCTTCTTCTTTATCGTCTAGTCTGTCGCTGCGTCGGCGACGCGTCACTCCAGTCCTCTATTACTCTCGAGTTGCAAGAGCCAGCAAAGCGTGGAAGCCAGCACAGCGACAGTCAGGCCAAGCGACCGACCGATAGGCGGACAGGCAGGCCAGACGAGGCGTCTAAAAAATCTCTCTTAGTAGCTGCCGCCTGCGCCTCCGCCGCCCACTTCGAACTCAAATCCTCCTCGTGGTCGTCGCTAGTGGTCGCTAGTGGTAGTTACTTCACTTCCGGTGCGTGACTGTTCAACGCTCCCCGCCGCTACCCTCTTTTTCGCTCTCCTCTCTTTCATCTCTCTATATCTTCCATCTTTCTCTCTGTCTCTCTTCCATATCTATCTGTATCTCTCTCTCTTCCTCTCTCCATTCACGTGTCCGTTAGCCAGGTTGTTGTTGTCTCCTTTAGGCTCGTCCACCGGTGAAACGATCGTCTTCTCCGTTCTCTTTGGCCTTCCGCTTGAGCTCTCTCTCTCTATCGTGCTCTCTTTCTTTCTCTTGCGCGCTCTCTCTCTTTCTATCTTTCTCTTGCTCTCTCGGTATCTCTACCATCTCTCGCAAGCTTTTCTCTGACCAAATGGAAAGTTAGTAATTTTAAAGAAGCTACACTTGAAAGGAGAACGGAGCTGAGCTATTAGTCGTATATATAACTTTTTATGCTAGCAATTTGGAGTGTACATGTATATATATATATATATATATATATATATATATATGAGTAAGGTGACTTAGTGGCAAAAGCATGTCTTGCATTCGGAACGTCTAAATGGACTGAAAACCTAGACTGGTCACCTTTTAAATTGGTTCTCATAGTTTCCCCTTCAGACAAGGTGAAAGCACATCTTCACGCGATCTGTAGTTCACGTTAAGCTGGGGGGTTTACCACGACATTGCTGTCATTGGTTTCTAAAGTCAGTTCGATAGGCTGAGGCTTCATTACATTAGCATAGCCGGCGGCATGGAATCGTGAGACATGAAAGCCATGATCAACTCCAGTCCAGCGTAAACAAATGCCAAATAAGCCACAGCGAGAAACACATTGCTCATGTACGCAACAATATCAGCAGCAGCAACAGCTTATATATATCATATTTATTTATTTCACTCAAATAGAGTATGTTCAAAGTAGTTCATGTTATTATTAAGCATAAATATTTGTTGTCCTGCCGTTCCACCGAGAGAAGAAGTGTAAAGATCTTCGTTGCATCGCCGGACAATCAACCGCAACAGCTTATATTAGTAGTCATAAAATGTATAGAAGGTGGCAAATATTTGTTATATATAATATAACTAATATTTGCCACCTTTAAATTTGAACGTCGCGTAGTATGCATGTCCTGTTGCCTGACTGTCTAGATTCGACTGTGTCACGAACGTAAACACGATCATCGTCACCACAGTCATGATTTACGGCTGCTATCATAGAAAAATTGCCACGACATATGTCATGGACGTCGGCTACCGCTGCTGCCACCGTCGGCCGACATAAAACTCAGTGTGGCAAAGAGTGCTGCAGGACAGTGTCCTAAAACAGTGATGTCCTAAGACAGGCCATCGAGAGACAGAGAAAGAGAGAGAGAGAGACTGCCTCTCGGTAACTTCTTCCTCTCGGTCTATCTTCATTGCGGCTGTATTATACAAGACGACGACGACGCCGCCGACGCCTTCAGCGATGATCACGATGGTGACGTCAAGGAGAACGACGACGACGACGACTGCCACCATCGACGCCATGCAGCGGAGGCGGCACCAGGAAGGCCGGCCACGGGGGTTGCAGCAGCAGCAGCGGGGGTGGCGACAACGATGACGAATATGACGATGAGGGCGTAAACGGACCTCGAGCCACTTCGCGTTATCATCATCATCATCGTCATCCTGGTGTATATCCTGCCGTAGACGCGCCATTAATCACAAATATCATGATCAGCCCTGTCTGTCGCGCCTCGGACGCATCGAGTGCTGCTGCCGCAGCAGCCTGCCGCAGCAGAGGCATCTATCGAGCGATCCAGCCAGCCTCGTTGCTCTGCACCCCCCCCCGCCCCCCGATCCTGCGCCCCCGCCCCCCAATCCTATTCCTCCAACATCCTACAACACATAGGGCAACACACCACGATCGTCGAACCAGCAGCAACAGCAGCAGCCGTTGCCGCCACTGCAACAGCCACCCATCGAGTTCTTCACCCCACCCCCCCCCCCGGCCGGCGTTCCCTGGTTCTCCACCGTCTTCTTCCCCTGCTCTAGTTCCACCTCCGCCTCCACCTCCCTCCCTCTTCCCCCACCTCTCGTTCAGTGGCTTCCTTCCTCTTCCACAACCACCAAGTATAGCAATGACGAGCCAAGCAGACTCGCGCGTCGTCGTCGTCGTCGTTTCTCATCGTCCTTTAGTCAGTGGGCACTTGCCGCCCCCGCCGCTGAGGTCGCCGTCCTCAACGTCGTCGTCATCATCATCATCACCCCCCCCCCCGTTACCCCCCACTCTTCAATGAAGAAAAGCTGCCGCCCCTTAGTAAAGAAAAGCTGCCTTCCTGCACCCGCCGCCTGACTGTGGTCATAGTTGCCGCTGCTGCTGCTACCGCTGCTACCATTACGACTTTTACTATTCGTACGACTCTTACTCTAGCACACTACTATCAGCACACTGTTAGCAGAAGCGTTATCGTTGACTGCTCAGCCAGCCAGCCAGCCAGCCAGCCAACGACGGAAGACGCCCGCCGTGTGGAATCGACGGAAATATGGTCAAAATATACGTTTACTCCCTCCCATCTGCTGGGCCAGCTCGGCAGACCACTTCGACCGAGCAATCGCTGCTGCTGCTAGCGGCAGACAGGGGACGGGTATTGCAGATGTTGTTGCTGCTGCTGCTGCTGAACTTGTGGCAGCTGCTCTTATGGCCATATAGCCGTAGCAACAGCACCGGCAGCGACAAGAGATGAAGACGAGGTTGCTTGGCGTTGCCTCGACTCATGCAACCCCCCGCCCCCCCCCCCCCCCCCCCGGTTCACCGCTTCTGCCCAACGGGCCAGTCAGTCAGCCAACCTCGAGTGGCAGGCGGCCAAACCCCCCAGAGCAGGGCTTGGAACCTGCTGGCTTGGGGTTGCGACGGCGGAGTTAGGCCGTCGCTCGCTGAGCTGCGGGTCGACAACGCTAATGTCCATCCGTCGTCTACACGATCAAGGTCCCGCTAGGCTTTACCCCACCCCCCCCCCCACACTTGACTATAGAAAATAACTCTTTTTTCTTTTCAGTTACAAGTTCTGTCTGCGTCTGCGCTCCGTTCTCGCACTTGATTCCGTTAGACTTATATATTGGTTCCCATTAATGCATGTATACGTATATATATATATATATATATATATATATATATGTATATAATTTGTTTCCAAGAATTTACGGGCTGATTCACTGGTCGTCAATGACCCGATTTCAGCGGTTAGACGTCGCTGCAAAGCTTGTAAAGAGAAAGAAGTTTACTTTGCCATTTGAAGCGCATAACTTTCTACGGTGATGTGATCAATCTTTATTTCGGAAAAGAAACACAGAACTTCTGTAAAAACAAAACCTATATATATATATATATACTTGTGCGAAGAAACAATGCGTTTTTACAAACGCGTTCATCATATATATATATATATATATATATATATATAATTGTGTATACTCATCGCTGGTACCGTGGTAGTGGCACAATATCGAATAAGCTTACAATCTTAAGGTGAGGTGCAAGGCCAAATGGCTCGCGTTGTTGTTGTTGTTGCTGTTCTGTACCTCTCCCACCCCCATTTTGTTCGAGTTCGACAGACGAAGACGGAGGCCCCGGCGAGGCCTTCTGCAAGGCAACAACTACATACAGAGGGAGATAGAGAGAGTGAGAGCATTGAGCGCATTCGTACACGCACACAGAAATATGCATGTAGATGGATGGATGGATAGATGAATGCATGCATGCGTACATACATACGCACATTGAGAGATGCATGTAGAGATGCATACATAGTCCGTTGGCTAGGGGTAGCTATCGCACGGTCTGTCACCTGTCCCATTTGAGAACCCTTTACTGGGCGTGCACTGCTCACTCGGCGCTCTTCACCACTCGGCACTGCTCGCCGAAGTCGAACTGAATAAGGCTAACCCGTAGTCGCGGCGGCGGCAGCGGTGCCGCCTCCAGCTGGAGTCGATCATAGGGATCGTAGGATCTTGCTTGAATCTGAGAGCAGCCACACCAGTCACAGCAACAACAGCAGCAGCAGCAGGAGCATCATTTCTTCCTTTCGTCTTACCTCGACTCCTCGGCGTCGCTCCCAAGGATCACCATGCGCTAGGAATCCGTCGTGTTCTTGCAGAATAGGCCAGGCTCCTCTCAGAGAGGCCTGTCTGTCTCTGTCTCTCTCTCTCTCTCTCTCTCTCTATGTGTCTCGTTATCTGCTTCTTTCTGTTTCTTTGCTGCTGCTGCTTTCGATCTGCCCGGTTAGGTGTTCGTTCTGAGTCTCGACATACCTGCTCAGTCCCAAGCAAACTATAGTGATAGTGACTGGTGTTGTTGTTGTTGCTACTATTGTTGCTGTCGTTTTTGTTGATGTTGCCGCTGTTGTTGTTGTTGTTGCTCGCCGGCTGTAGTCGTAGTAGTCTGGTTATATCTTCGCTCCCATTGTAGCGGCTAGGATTTCTAGCGCTCATTTGTTTTAGAATCTTTGTCCCGTTGGCCTTTCTCCAATTCGCCCACCGCGAAAGTTCGAAGGCAGCCCGACGACTCAATCGGCTACGTTTTCGAACGATCACGAATTATGAAACGTGCATTCTCAACAGGCATTTCTCAGTGCGGTAATGCTGGTAGTAGAGAAGTAGTGGTAGTGACGAGGTACTCTCATTCGAAGTCCGCCATCTGACCAAGACGCCTAATTCCCCCCCCGGCCCCCCGCTTTCCTTGTTCTCGATGAGGCCGACAGGCGTCCTGAGAGTCACCTGAGTAGAGCAGTGCAGGACAAGAAATTGCCTCAATATGGCAAAAAGCGCCCGGCTGCATCTGGTAAGAGGCGGGGGGGGGGGGGAGAGAAGCCGGTGGGCTATCCGATGCGAGAATCGACTAATGCGGAGCAAGCATCATTAGCATCGATATGATATACAACAGATTCCCACCCGATAATTTGTCGTTGTCGTGCGCCATCTTCTCCGTGTCTCTGGGTATTCGCCTCCGGCCTCGTATTTCTGTAGTTCAAAGTTACTGGCATACTTATTGGCGTGTTGATCATCTGTCGTTTCCTACCCGCCGATGCTGCCGCTGCTTTCTGAACACGACTTTGCTACTTTTGAGTGCACGGCCAACGAAGCTAACGAGTTAGACAGCTCTATTTCGAGATTGCCTCAACTGGTTGCATCTCACTTTTAGACAAATAAACATTTTCACAAAAAAAACATCAAATCAGGGTAAAAAACGGTAACGCAGTCGAATCGATGCTAGTTTCACATCGCTCGTTCAGTGGTGTGGTGGCGACGAGAGCGTCGAGCAATAAACATTAGCACTAAGATTAGCACTACAATTAGCGCTGCTATGACTACCATTTGACAACCCCAACGAACCCCCAAAGTAAGTTCGCGATCTTGTCACGACACGAACATGTATGTTCATCGCCCGCATTGGCTCCATCGGGGAATTCGGCAAATGTATCACTTCGGGAACGAACTACGCCAATTAATACAAGCTGAGCTCATTCGAGTTCGACGGTTCGCACAAACGGCGTATTGCTCTTTCTTGCTTGCTTGAGTTCTATCCCGCAACGAAGGCACTAATAGAGTCCTCGCTTCGAATGCCTTTTTTTGGTGTTTGTATAGCTTTGGCGCTATCGACACGTAGCAAGCATGTTGAATGGCCATGTTGAATCGTCGTTCGTTTGTTCGCAGCTAGATGCTATTACTATAGTGCAACAATTCAATAGAGAGAAACTGCTGCGTGACGATTGTTCGGAGGAGCGAGAAAAGGAGTCCGGTGGAAGGGGGTGGGAGAAGAGTGCGCTATTTAAACCTTGCTTGTTGACGTTGTTCCTGGAACAGTGTACTTAAAAAGCCCGTTCAGGTTTCGGATCTGTTGTTGTTACTACAACTGTTGTTTTCGTCGCCGCCTTTTCCACCGCCATCATGCCACAAGTGGGTGGTGACAAGTTGCTAAGTTGACGCAAAGCTGGACTAGTAGATGTAATCATAATAGTAGTAGTAGTAGTAGTAGTAGTATGAGTTGTAGTAAGTCATTGTAGCGACCTCTATTCACTAGCATAGGCGTGCTCATTAGTACAAAAACACAGTAAATTAGACCTTTAACTATGGCTCTCTCATTCGCTCTCACGCTCTGTCGCACCTCGCCGGCTTCCCTGGCGTTCGCAGGGGTGCCGCTGTAGGCGCTCTCAGATAAACGACATGCGTGTAAGGGGAATCGACATCGACCCCCACGCTGATACAGCTTCGATACAGAAGCGGAGGAAAAAACTTTGTATGGACGCCGGGGTCGTCTGTTCGTTTTTGCTCAACCAGCCACCATCATTATCGACACACTGTCAACATCTTCATTTGATATAAGTTGTTGTCGCTATCATTGTTGTTGTTGTTGTTGCTGCTGCTGCTAACGCTTTTCTTGGCGTTACTGTTGTTTCTATGGCTGTCATTGTTGTTGTTGTTGTTGTTGCTGCTGTTAGTATCGTTCCTAATGTTGTCGTTGTTGTTGCTGCTATAGCTGCTATAGTCGTTGTGCATGGCTCATAATAAATAGCAAGCTAGTTACGAGTTAGTTCGTGCGTTCGACTTCTTAGTTAGGCTTAATTAGCAATTAAAAACACCTTCGAACGCGGTGCGTGTTTGTCAGATGCTACGGTGTTCCACTGTGGCTAGATGCAAGAAGCAGGGCGTTTGCGAGAGAGAGAGAGAGAGAGAGGACCGCACACGGAACAAGAGGCAGTGTCCTGTTTTCCTAATGGCGAACGACGCAAACGAAAACCTGATTGGGCCATCTGACCAAGGCTGGCGTTCCCCTGGCTCACGCGTTACCCACCTACCAGTTGTTACCGGTACTGGCCTTCTCAGCTCGGCAGATTCCGACTAGGGACTTTGCTCCGCTGAGGATACTGCGTACAGTGCCAGTTCTGCTACTGGGAGTTGACTCGATCCAACTTCGACGATCTACTTACGAGGACAGCTGCAACGTTACGCTGCAAACACGCTTGCGAAGTATGTCGCATTGTCACAGCTCCGAAAAAGAATCACATCATCACCAGAATGGTGCGACCAACAATCGCAGCAATTAACTAGTCTACACACAAGTTCTTGCACACTTAATATATGTCAAGTCAGAGTACGCTTAGTGGCAGCAAGCCAGAGCCAACAACTACAGTATTGTGTGGAAAGCTCTCTATTTAGCATATTCAGCACAACTGAAGCCACCGCTGCTGCTTAATAGGTAGAATATATTTTTGTATTCTTATCCAACCTGGAGTGAATAAGGTTGGGTAAGAAATATAAAAAAATAATTAAAACAATAAAAACTGCCTTTAGCATATTGGTAGTACAACACAGTGCTTGAGCTTAGGGACTTTTTAGATTTTACACTTGCAATGTTTAGTAAGTAGTGTTTACCAAGTATGATGATGTGCATAATTGGCATTACTGGGTTACATAATGAATATCTATTCATTGGGCTTGCTGTCGGAACCATAGCTACGACTTAATATAAATAATTTGCAACGCGCAGCGGATATATATATATATATATATATATATATATATATATATATATATATATTATATATATATATATATATATATATATACTTATTTTTATGTATGTTGCGTGAATAGTTTATATCAATTTTCCATTCATCTAAATTAAATTAGATAATGCAAAACAAGTAATTATCGTGCACTTGTTGCTGCAGCAATCTGTTATAATTTTGTCACGTATCGCTCCCTTCTTCTAGACACGAGCACAACTCGTTCGATAAGTTGACAACATTTACAAAATTACTTCTCAATTCGCCTCCTGTATTGTTTAGTAAGCTGTTGTTCAGTGAAATTGTTGGTGGAGATTCGCCAACCATTTCACTGAAGTTCGAGTACTTTTCCCCAACATTCATTGTGGAAGCATGGCCGCTGACTCTCAGCGCGGTATGATTTATCATCTATTCTCAATGAGCATCGCTCAAAAGACATCCTAGACATCCTTAACATGTCCGGCCCTCGGTGCATTGAAGATACACTACAAGGTGAGTGCCAAGCCCGGGGGGACGGAGGATGGTCTAGAATTAAAGCAACCTCCTTAAATTCGTTTTTATCCTTTGAATTCTAGTCGAGTATTTTTGTTCAACAGACCAAAGCAAACCCACCGATATTGAATCATGTGTCAAATATCGATTGATATGCACCAAATAAAACGTACTAATCTAATTGTCATTATTATCAGCGTAGTTGTCACTCGTTCGACTACTACTACTACTGACTACACAGCATACTGGCTGCTGTTTTTTTGGTTCCAATCGCTAGCGATAACAGCAGCAACTGCAGCAACAGCAGCAGCAGCAACAGAAGAAGATGTAGATAGTGTTAGTAGTAGTAGTAGTAGTACCCCACGAGTGGAACGAGGAATGGACCAGCACACCAGCACACATACCAGGAGCCTGGACCCGCCAGGTCATCCCCAACCTCGAGAAATAATTCAACAGAGAGCATGGAGAGGTCACCTACTGGCTGACGCAGGTATTGACGGGACACGGATGCTTCCAAAAATACCTGCACAAGATAGGCAAAGCTCCGGACGCCAAATGCATTACGTGCGACACAAGCGACGGATGATGACGTGAATCATACAATCATCCGGTGCCCAGCATTCGAAGAATACGACAGAACTCACCAGCAATGACTTCTCCAGACATTACGGTGACAGACCTAGCTCCGCCATGCTGGAGGACGAATCAAATGGGAGCAGGGGCATGCACTGGTGGAACGTTGTAATGAGAAGAAAGAAACGAACTGGAACGACAGCGAGCTGAGAGGCTGAGGCGACTAAGAGATGGAACGACGGCCGAAAACCAACACTAGAAGGGAGCAGCTATGAACGGAGTGCATAGAAGAACCTCCATTTTCAATGAAGTAAAACGAAAGTAGTTCCGCTGAAAATGGTTGTAACATACATTCAATAAAAAAAAAGTAGTAGTACCCCACGATAGTCAAAAGGCGTCTTTTTACCGACGTTTGTGGTGCAAATTCTTCCATCTTTCGGTGGCTGACGACCACCGTTTCACTCGGCCCATCTATCGACAATCGCCCGATTGTCATCGAGCATCTTGCTTGCCTAATGGCCGATATGTTGTGCATTGTGGTGGGCGGCGGCGGCAGCACTTGCCGCCTTGTCATGCTCGCTTGGTTGTGTGATTGTGTGTGTGCGTACTGCGTATATCATCTACCAGTGTATCAGCCACCTGCTCACCTGCATGTCGTCTCAGGCAGTTGCAGGTGGCTAAACTAGTGGATGAATGAATGAATCAATGAATGAATAAAGTTCGCTCGTCTAGTCGTGGTCCATCCATCGTCGATAGCGTGATGTCGGTGGCGTGTCGCAACGCTACCTGGCGCTGCGCGCGTCTGCGAGCGTCGCTTACGAGCGTCGTTACGAGATCTGTTTCTGTGACAGACAGGTTCTGTCTCGGTCCGTGGGGAAAGAATTGATCCGGTCGGTTCGGTTCGGGTGGACGACGGACGGACAGACAAACGGGCAAATGGGCTTGCGTGCGTGCGTGCGTCAAGCAGGAGATGACGTCCTTGACGTGTCACTAACCCGCAGACCGCCGACGTCAACTTGCTGCTCACAGGATATGATTTCAAAGCAGGCTTGTTGCTGGTTGGTTGGTTGGTTATTGTTGTTGCTGCTGCTGCTGCTGATGCTGCTGCTGCCTCCGTTTTTGGCGTTGTCGTCTTTCTGTTAAGCTGTGTAGTTAATAATAATAATAATATACCCACTGGCAGGTCGAAACTGCTTTGCCAGTGGGCCCTCAGGCACTGTCTCCCGTCACACGATGTAACTAGCAGCAACGCGCTGCAAGGCTGACAACAGGTCCGGTGCGACTCTACTAACTGCAGCCTGCCAGCAACTACTGCTCAAGTCTCTCACGCATTTTGGCAGCGCGACTTACACGACTTACTTGCTGCAGCCTCGATTGGATGCCTGGAATTGTTTGTAAGAACGCTAAGCTATATATACAAATATATATAAATTTGATGGCAGGCGGTAAATTGTGGTAAATAATTGTGTACAATATATATATATATATATATATATATATATATATATATATATATATATTGTATATATATATATATATATATATATATATGTAGAAAGAAAAAGAAGAGTGACGACATACAAAAGCAAGCAACAAGCAACCAAGAAAGCGGGAGACGACGAAACGCGGCACAAATACAGCGCGCGCATACAGTAACGAATCTCTGATTAGTTGACACCAACCGCCAGCCAAAATGGCTCTTCGTAGATGTCGAATTCTAACTCGACGATCGCCGGTCGCTCATCTTGGTCTCGTGGCAGGCAGCAGACAGTAGACAGCAAACATAACCGCCTAGATAGACAGATCAGTTGCAACGCCGTTCCGCTGTTACGAATGCGGCTGCGATGACCGGTGACCGGGTAATGCTGTCGTAGACAGCAGCTACCGGCAGCAATAACAACCACAATTAACAACCCTAAACAAGAGCAACAACAGCAACAGCAACAACAACGAGAACATTTCCAATCAATAATAATATTAGCAACAACAACAACAAAAACAGCTAGAAAAACAATCAATAATAAGAGCAACAACAACAACAACTGCTACACAACAACAACAACACCTGTACAGCGCTTATAGCATCAACAACCAAACCGACAGAACCATGTAATATTGTCGTATGACTGTACATTTGCATTTCACCTACATATTGTAGAGCAAAACAACAACAACAACAACAACAGTGAAAATAGCAACAATGTGAACAAGAACATTCTGCCGTCGTACATACAAGAACAAAAGCAATCGTGTTGTTGCCAAGCAAAGCAACAACAAATGTGCCAAATTGCAAGCGTCTAAACGCCTGCAATGTGGAATTACTTTGCAACCAGATTGGGTTCGGTATCAGCGCAGGCCATCTATCAACGAGTTGGAGGACAGCGGACAAACGCACTGGTTTAGTGTTGTTGTTCTTCGTTGTTGTCTTTGTTGTTGTTGTCATTGCTGTTGTCGTTGCTGTTGTCGTTGTTGTTGTTGTTGTTCTCATTGTTGCTGTTGTTGCCATTGTCGTCGCTAGACTACAGCAGGTGGATGACTCGAATGCACGGTAGCACTTCTCGACCGGACAACAACTTCGCTTCCTGGTTGGTCTGTGTTTTTTGCCTCTGTACTGCTGTTGGTGACAGCATCAACGAATCGAATTGCCGAAGTGATATCGATATGAACGTATGCATATGCATCAAAGACTTTGTTCCAATGATCCAAAATATTCGGCTTGCTTCCAACGACCAGCAATAATAAACAGGGCAGCAGAACGGCAGAGCGTTATTTCGTTCGTTCGCCAGGACGTCGGGCGTCAAGCCGTGCCGTGGATGCGGCGACGGCGACGTCCGCCACGCGAAGACCATCAGAAATGGCGACGCCGACGTCGCTAATCATAACGACGAAAATGACAACGTAAACAACAAATACAACGACACCAGCGCTAACAACCGCTGCGGCAGCAGCAGTGCAACCGCAACAATAATCACAACAGCAGAAATAACGGGTAATCGCAACAACGACAGCAACAACAACAACAACAACAACAATGATAACAGCAGAAATAACCGCAGCAACCGCAGCAACAACAACCACAACCACAAAAACAGCCGCAACAACAATACAGTAGCGGCCGTAGCGATATCAACAGATTTCGGTGAGAATGACGTGTACTAAAGGGCAGAACGATATGCGTCAAAATAATTGACCAAATGTGTCAGTCCAGATGCGCGTGGCAGATAGATCGATGTGGAATAAAATCAGCATCAATAGCTAGCGGTTGTGTCGGTTGAATCGGTTCGAGCAGCCTGTAGAGACACCGAAAGACTGTCAAAATGACTGGCAATGGCTCGTTTGCAAAGTGGTCGCGCAAGCCTGAAGCAGCTCCAACGGCCTTGGCGACGTCCAACCGCACCACGGCTTCTTAAGTGTTAATAATAATAATAATAATAATAATAATCAGGAGGTCACAAGCGAACCGAAGAGAGGGTCAATTCTTGAGGCAAGCGTTGTCTTTGGCCGTTTGCAGAGGAAACGCGGCATCTATTTTAGGCGCCATAGAGTGAAATAATTATTTAAAGAATTGGCAATAATACGTTCAGACCTCACAATTGTAACATTGTTTAATATGTAATAAATAATAATTAATAATAATAATAATAATAATAATAATAATAATAATAATAATAATAATAATAATAATAATAATAATAATAATAATAATAATAATAATAATAATAATACTGCTATAGAAATAAGAATAGTAAGCTTAAATGTAATAATCCCACAACACGCGCAATGGTTCCATAGTAATAATAATCACAACATTTTCATGTCGCTAACCACATCGTTTGTCGTGTTGCGGTCGCTTAACGCGCTGCTGATTAAAAGCTTCGGCTGAAGCCGAATTTGCTTTTTCCTCGTCTCATTATCCTTTGCATATACACGCATATATTTACGTTTTTCTGGTTAAGCCTGAGTTCTCTCGTATACACTATTTGTCAGGTGTCGAAAGCCGACAATATCGAGGAGGATTTTTGGCTCTAAATTAGTGTCGTAGCAGCCGCTCGTGGTAATCGTGTTGACGCAATGGTACTGCAACGTTAAATTAAGATAACAACTTCGCAGAATCGGCGGGCACAAACCGCCTGTAATGTCGATGCGATCACGTTCGGAACATCAGTAGGGGCAGTTTACAAATTGTCCGTAGGAACTATTAATAGTTAGAACGTCAATGGCTAATTTCATCACTGGACACAGCAGACACGAGTAGTTAATCAAATTCGATGCAAGTCAAGAAACTGGCTTGATGGTTACCCACCAAAAGGACGCAAGTACAAAGGAGACCAGTACCGAATATTTGCAAATGCCTACAACGATTGGTTAACATTAGCAGAGCGGCAACAATAACAACAACAGGCAGCAGCTGCAGCAGCAGCATAGTCAACTGCCGGCTAATACACTCACAGCAAAATCTGTTATAGAAGCACATTTGCGGTATAATGACTGGGGTGCTACACGCGGTAAGGCCGGTGGCTGCCACAGTGCTTAGTTAACAGCACGGCTCAGGAATAATAGTTTTAGCTATACCAGCGTAACATATCACAAACATTACATTCTGCGTTAAGCAAGCTGTTTTACTAATCAAGAGGCTCGAAGTGAATTCGAACCAGAGGAAACGCACAGGCGCAAGTAACCTATTCACAGGCCGCCAGTGGTAACAGTACCTCTAGAAAAAATAATTATAAAACAAACTAATTGGAATGGCATTGGCAACAACAAAAACAACAACAAAACAACAGTACCGACAATAGGTACGACAACAACAGTCAGAACTCAAGGCAATGACGACAACAACAAAGCAGCAATAACAACAACAACACTAGTTGCGGATCTCGGTTGTATTTAATCTGTTTGTTGCCTTTTTGACCGCCGTTGTCGTTTGATCGCAAAGCGTTTTAATTCCATCTATAGTCAGGGAATCGATCTCATTACCGCCGTGCCGACGCGCACCCTTCTGCCTCTCGTGCAAACGTAATTCCTAGGCCGAGCGGACACGTGAGCCGTTGAAACAGATGGCTGTTTCAAGATGTTGGTCCAATAATCGGCCCAGCTAAAGAATTTTCCCCCTTCCCGTGAGCTAACTGTCGACAAGCACAGCGACCACAACAACAACAACAACATGAGAAGAAAAACAGTCATAGCAACAACAGCAATGCTGCTGCGCATAGAAATAAACTATGTCCGGTTTGGCCAGAAGGAACAGAAGATGAGCAGGTTACCAACAACAACAATAACGATAACAACAATTGCAACAACAACAGCAATAAGCTACTACTACAACTACTACTATTGCTTGCGACACCTCGTATAGATAGATATAGGTAACTTTGACTAGCGCACTAGCCCGTTCCTAGACCATGCCCTACAGCTAAGGAGCCAAGTGTAGGCCCTTCATTGAAAGCGACGGTAAAGTTTAGTGGCGTCCTCTGATGAAAATCTAAAGTGAGTGCCAAAAGGAAACTACAGCACTTGTAAGCCCAAGACAGCCATGTCGGTCTCAGCTTGTATTTGAGGAGGATGTAAAATCAGGAATCAAGGAGGAATCAACGCTTTCAATTAAATGGCCAAGAAACACGGCACTTCGAACCCAACGACGTCCACGCGAATGAAGGAAGCTGACTAGCCAAAAGCAGTGGCGTGGTTGCAATACCTACAATGCCCACGGGCCATCACATTCGACCTGGGCAACCTGAGCTTCAGAAGCAGCACGGGCCGTCTGCGCAACATTCTGCCCGTGCCCCTGACCCTGACATCGGACGATGACGAGGACGACGGCGATACCCCAGTTTGACGATGGGGCGGCAAGCTGGGCAACGTCGACGATGGGGTGCGCGCCTCCGACTTCCCTCTCACTGTTCAATAAGGACGCATTTTTTTTCGGACATGCGGAAAAGCAGCACCAGAGGATGGCTTGCTTGCGCGCAGATCGGCGTTCCTCCATGGCGATCAGTGGTGGCATGCGTCCGGTCGAATCATTGCTTGGGCGCGCGCAAGGAAGCAAGCCAGCCATCAAGCGACGGGCTTTCTTCTTCCCCCCGCGTCGGCCATCGTCGGCCTGGTAGCTCACCTTCGTTCGGTCATTATGTTCTAATTGCAATTAATCATAAAAAAGCTCTCTCATAGCTGATCGGCGGCGGCCTTCTCTGCGTCGTCGTCGTCGTCTTCTTCTTGTTCCGCGTGCGTGATCAGCGATCTGCCTGATTTTCACAGCCTGCTCTCCGGGAAGGCCGGGGGTGGCGGCGCTGACCGTGGGGGCGCTTGTGACCTCCTATGTGTGTGTACGCAGTGCCTACTTGCCTGCCTGCGTGGCCTGCGGTGATGGTGGTGGTAATAGTGGGGCACGATGACTGGCTGGTAGAATTATCGGTAGCTGCCGCATCAGCAGCAGCAGAAGCATCAGGCGAACTAAGCCTAAGATGACGATGATGATGATTATGGTGAAGATGATGATGATGGTGGTGGTGATGATGATGACGCGATGGGGGACACCAAGTCAGCACCGATCCGAAACGCCTCTCTATCTCTATCTGTCCGTTTTGTTCTATCTCTCTGCGCCTCTCGGGATGTCGCGCTCGCGTGAACATTCATCCACCAACGCAAAAAATGTGCCGTGGGAGAGAAGTAGAACCCGCCATCGTCGCCTGCTCATCGTCGTTTTACCATCATAGCGCCAGCAGCACGACAACCAATACTTCAATGGCCATCGTGCACTGATTCGTCGGCGCGCTTCGATTGTGCTCGAGTTTCGTCAGCTAGCGCTCATGATCGACTTCTTGTTTCGTCGGAGAGTTCACCCTTTTCCCAGATTCCCCATTGACGCCCCACAACCTCCGTTGCTCAACCTCCGCAGTTCAACCTCCCCCCTCGCATCGACGACACGAACCGGCCGTCGTTTATACACCGGCTGCAGCAGCGTGTGTACTAGACAAAAAGACGGCTACCCACGAAAAAACAGGCGGGGGGGGGGGGGGTTACAAGAGAGCAACCATATGGGGTTCGTGGGCGGAGGAGGCAACCGTGAGCCGCTACCGTTCTCTAGCAAATTGCAACCCTTTGCGTCGTGTCCGGCCTGCTTCCCGTCTGAGGCTGAGAAGTTACCAGAAAAACACTCGGTTAGTCAGTCAGT
>QVRM01002395.1:0-50000 GCA_003439945.1 Dermanyssus gallinae
AAGTGGGCCCATAGTAGCACGGCATCAATTGCCTTCTGTAACTCGGCCTTGTCTTTGTCGTCTTTAACTTCAATGTATATCTTTAGGTCGTCGGCATAAAGCTTGTAAATCACGTCGAGCCTGCCAAGGACGAGTTTAAGGTCTTGAGAAAAAATTGCATACAAGAGCGGCCCTAGGCAGGAACCCTGTGGGACTCCAGACGGACATGGAGCAGTACCAGACATAGCACTTTTTATCTTGACCCTGAAGCTCCTGCCAGTGAGATAGGCTTGGCACCAATTCCTAACCCTAGGTCCGATGCCTAGCGATTCCATCTTGCTTAGTAAGATTTGGTGGTCAACCCGATCAAAAGCTCGCGAAAAGTCAAAGTAAACGATGTGCAGCGGAGATCCGTGATTTCGCCCCAGGGCCCAGTCATGAGAGACCTCCAATAATTGGGTTGCTGTCGATCGCCCCTTAGTGAATCCGTGTTGCTGATTGTCTAAAAGTTGGTTAGACGATAAGAAATTATAGATGCAATCAACAACTATTTTTTCCATGATTAAACACCACTTGTATATATATATATATATATATATATATATATATCGACACGCTTAGATGGCTCATGCTGTAATTTTTTCATTTGACGTAGTATCTTGAAAAACGTTCTCTTAAACTTGACATCAATTACATTTGTCAAAGAACATATTCACCGTGCTTATCGTGAACCTTCTGAAGCAGCATTTGTGTCGCCAGCCTTTGTATGAACATAGCA
The DNA here is from genome assembly GCA_003439945.1 of Dermanyssus gallinae. Taxonomy (NCBI): domain Eukaryota; kingdom Metazoa; phylum Arthropoda; class Arachnida; order Mesostigmata; family Dermanyssidae; genus Dermanyssus; species Dermanyssus gallinae. The sequence continues at coordinate 758 of QVRM01002395.1, forward strand.
AGAGAAAACTTTAGTGGCGTAGCGAGCCCCCGGCGGGTGGTGACGTTCAGCTGGTGAAGTCAGGTCAACTGTGTCTCCCGCACCAGCAGCCTTTTTGTTATTGATTTTTCGGCTCATTGTGTTGCATATTATTTTTTTGTTACATCGCGTTATTTGTTTTTGCCATACGCAGGGCTGGTTCTAATTTGTCTTTTCTTTTACTGTACTTTTATTTTGTTGTTATCGCTAATACCTATTGTGTTGTTAGTTTTACGGCTGTTGTTGTTTTGTAGACGCTGCAGCTGCTGTTATTATGCCATTCCTGAGGTTTCTGTTCCGGCTTCGTGTTTGTTAATGCTATTCTTGGTGGTGTTAACGTTGATGTTGCTTTTGGTATTTTCTTAGTGCTGTGGCTAGCCCGATCAACTCGTGCGTACATTGATTTCTCCGCCTTCACCCGTAGGGAGTTCGTAAAAGACAATTCAATTGCAGTATCTCAACGGTTAAATTCATAGCGCCTTTAAGCTTTGAGACAGGCCAACCACACGACCGTCGATTAGCCTGGACTAAGCCCCGCAAAGCTTTCGGTCCATGCGTACTTAACGCAATTGGAAAAAGTATACACACATATTCAAATGGAAATCGATATGGTTTCGTTTCCTTATATCACCTTATTACGTAAACAAATATTTTAACGATTCAGTAGGCTGCACTTTGCCTTGCTTAAAACTTAATCGCTTATGCAAAATGTATATATGTATATATTTATCCTTTAAAATCACATACTGACAATTTACTTGATTGGTAACAACATGTATATCGTATAATTAAATATGGTCAGTTAAACGGGAATCAGTGTTATTGCTAAATACAGTGTATATATCGTCTGTTCGCGGCTGCCGGTCCACTTTCGGATTGAGGTGCCAAAAGCGGTGTGATTTTTAGTTATAAAACAGTGCTGAGATCAATGCCGAGTATCTACAACACTCAACGAGATTCAGTGATCAGAACTAGGCGTCCAAATGAGAAAAAGTTAGTAGCCCGCTACATAGTTCGATGTAGGCCATCGTAGGTACGCCTTCCGAAGCCGAAGGGGTGGAAAGTGTGCTAAGAGAGCGTGGTGGAAAAAGTGCTAGAAAATGATCCTGTTGGCCGAACGGCTTACGGAACAGAGAAGGAGCCGCCTAAGGCTCTCGATGGTTTTTCTCACGCCATCGTCGCTGTGTAGTGCTAACAGTGGCTGCTCCTCCGTCGGGACCGTCGGAATTGATTTTCTAATGCCCAAATGACCCAGATTGTTTAAGATGTATTAGTGCGTTGAAAATTTATAAGAAAATCCGAAGCTATTAGCCTCCGATATCGGCATCAGGTAACTACTACTCAAAAGCTACAGGCCATCTGTGTAGTCGATAAAGCTTTCTCTGCTCAGACCGGCAGATAGTTCATGGTCTTACAGCTTCCACCGGCAATATGAGGCAGAATTATCGCTGTTGGCCTCCAATTCACAGACATCTACCTAATTGCGTAAAATATCAAGCTGGTAAACGTAAGCCATCGCGAGGCGTAACAATGAAGAAGTCCCATCAAGGAGTGGGAGGGAATTCATCCAGAGTACGTCTCAGGTTCGACTAAGTACTGGTTTTAAAGGTCTGCATCGCTAAGGAAATTTCTAATATGTTGCTTTATGCTGCTTTAATGCTTACAGTGCCATAAGTATTGGTGCAACGTCACAGAAGGAAGAAAACCCAACAGCAGGAGATGCGGCCGCCTAGGCACCAGATGTGGAAGTGTCGCGAAATGGCCCATTGTACCAACTGCGGCGGCGGCCGCGCTTCCAACGACAGTGCGCTGTGCAAAGAGTCCACACGACAGCCCAAAGAACGAAGCTATACAGAGGAACATAGCATTAGAAAAAAACGAAGAAAGTACCAGATTATCCACTTAGAGTCTGACGGAGCTATAGAAAGACCCTATTTCTATCGTGGGACACAACAACAGAGGGTCCAGCTTCTATTTAGATATTTCAGATCTTGTACCATGGTTACAGAGCCGTGTTTGATTTAACGTGTGACAATCAGAGAATCTATATTAGAAGCCCAGCGGAGCTGGTTGCGATAGACTTCGTTTCAGTCCTGCAATTTAAAAAAAAGGGGGTTTAGCGTTAGATTAACTGAGATGTGAAATCGTTACTAATGGCGGCTTACCACACGATTGAGAGAAAGAGACCATCTGAATACCTGGGACAAACTCTTCGGTAAAATGCAGACACATCCAAATAATTAAGAGGCTCTAGGCACTCCTGTGGATCTATGGGGATTTCCATGAGTGTTATCAGCGAAGAAAAAGTCTTTCTAGGGACTCGTCTACGACTCATGATCCCACACGCAGTACTCTGCGTATGAAGACACAGACTTGGATACAGCCAAGATTAAGATTGAAACAACCAAAGCATCATAAGTGTGCTTGATCCGGCTAGGCTGGAAGAGCTTCTTAATCAGCGTGTGCTGGATTAATTTGTAAGCAGAAAACCGGCCAGAGAAACCTTCGAAAAGCCAGCAGAACGCGCCGTGGTTTAGCGGCACAATATCAGAAAGCAAGCAAAAGCAAGCTCAAAGCCTGCCTTTGCTCCTTAATCGCTACTGGTGATATCAACGAGGCAACAACGTTGTTCCTGAAAGCTTTGAAAATAGCTTTTAAAGAAATTACAGGAGGCCGGATGAAAAGTAGTGTTCCCGGCAGTTGATAATACTTGCTGTGCATAGATGGAACGCTGTATTAATAGAGATTGCTAATAAATAAATACAAAGCTTAATTACAAACTTAAAGGTAATGGAAGAGTCGCTTCGAGCCTTTAGGTAGACATAAACGACAAAGTAGTAATCACGGTTTAAGTTTCATTAGAGAGTATATTGCATGCTATTATGTTTGAAAGATGATGTCAGGAAGATAACCGCAGCGAGACTTTTCGGCAATGTCTGTACGAGATACCCTATTTGTTTTATGGCTTTTAGCATAACTTGGGCGTTATTTTCGAAATCTTACGCCAAATATTTTCCTTTAGCTCGTCGATGGTAGCGGGTTTAGTGGCGAAAATTTGTCAGCATATCCAAATAAATGAAGACGTTGTCAATATACGTTTACGGGAAACAGCTGTTTTTCCCTGTCAAGAAACTAACTAAGAAAATCTTTACAACTAGGAAGGAACCACTTCGCTAATACTCGACGCTGGTAAGCGTAAGCCTTTATTAGTGTGTTTAGTAGTTACAGTATTTAATCTGATCACTCTTATAAGAGTAGGAGGTAATTTTATTAGGACGTGACTTTGATATGATAATGTGGTTCGTGACCGTCCTAAGAGGCTCCTTACTGGCTTGTTTTTATGCTGGATATGAAAGGTGGACTAGGTGAGCAACTGACAGAAAGAGAGAAAGAGACAGAATCAATGATGAACGCTTCCGACACCACCATTCGACGACAACGGAGTAAAGTGCTCAATATAGTCTGCAATGTGTACCGTTACCCGCACAATATAGCAAGCTAGGTTGGTAAAAAAATCAGATCCAGTAGCCTTTGCTTGATAGATTAATCTACCCAAGATGTGCGACAGACGCCACAGGCAGAATATAGATCAGCACAACCAGCGTTACTTAGACGTCAGCGTTTTCCTGACGAGGGCTGAAGACCTGGTGCAGTTCAAGTGCGGGAGATTCATTAGCCATTCTGCTGGCGTCCTGCACTCAACTCCGAGTTGCTTAGCGATTCAGGTAGACTCAATAAGAAGCTAGATATTTACAAGCTAATGCATTCGGCGCGAATGTTGGCAGAAGTAGCTGAGTTTTAAGAAAAGCGCGAAATTGTGCTAAGTATCCATCCACACGTTACCCTTACACGCCCGAGGCTGGCTACATGCTTTTACAAACGTTTATCCGGATAAGCCAATTTAGAGATATTTTTTAAACTACTTCGTTCTATCTGATTACCTGTACGTTACACAAATGCTGTTGCTTGGATTGTTTTGGTTACTGTACATGGTTACGCTCGTCTACACAGCTGTCAAACCTGAAAGTTGAGCACGCCAGTTTATACGCGAAGCTTTGGTGCTTTCCTACCCCTCGATGGCTACCGATGTCAGATACTACAGGTATCTACAACACGTTATCTCGTTCAAATGATTTAAGCTATAAATTGCGTTCCGTCTAGCGAGATAAAAAAAAGGCAAAGATTTCTCTTTTACAAACTGCAAACCCTCTTTATTTATTAACGGAGCACGGTTTAAAGTAGTCGGCGCTATAGTTATTATTTATATTTAAACATATAATTATTATTTGTACTTATTTAAACAGCACTTAGTCGTATTTTGTTCTTGGTCGGTGAATAATGGTAATGCTTCCCTTTCAAGGTTATTCAGCTGTCGCGCCACCCGAACCTTGTTGATATGCACAGCTTCAGCAAAGGTGGCGCGAACACTTTACAGTATCAAGATCATTGCGGCTTTGAATTAAAAACAAATAAACCAACAAAAACGGTGATTGTCAAGCAGTCACAGAACGATTTTACTTTTGCAAAAAACATTGATGGCAAAGGTGAGCATACCTAACAGAATTCGAAGTTTAATCGAATAGGGTCAAATACTAAAGAAATACTTTGAGCTATTAGATTGAGTATTAGATACGAAAGTATTTGTTTATATATGGTAACGACGCAGCATGTGTTCCAGAGGGTAGTCACACACAATGCAATACCAGAATTACTAAAAGCGGCCCGGGATATTGTGCCATGTCTCCAGAGATACACATATGCAATTTTTGTGGACTCTCGGCTTGACTACGGCTAGGAGGTAAAATTATCGTCCAACTTGCCGAGAAGGAAATGCCGTCATAAACACTTAAACTGTTAACCCGCATACCACATTACCAGTTTCACCTGTCTGGCGCTTGCCATCTCGTCATTTGGAGTAAGTTTTCAGGTGCAAGACGGCGTAGGCTTGGAAAGGCTACTGTAGCAGAATATTCAGGTAGCTTAAGTTTGTCAAGTTAGTTGGCCCGATCGTCTATCCATGTGGACAATAAGGGGCAATAATGCCTTAACAAAAATACTGCTTATATTACCACGGAGCTCTTAATAAGGACCAGCGTTTTTTAAACTAATACATGCTTCTGGAGCGCCTCTTAACACGAGAACTCTAGCTTAGCTGCAGCGCCAGTCACAACAACAACAACAACAGTTTACAAACAGGTTGGTTTCTCTGTCCACAGACCACGTACGCACGCGCTGTACGTCGAGCTCGGAAAATATGCCAGAATAGCAACATCCTCAATAAACGGATATCGGTCGTGCAGGTAGCGGTTGCGCTATTTAACCTGAATGTACTGCCAATTGCTACCTACCGCTAATATTGGTACATTTAGGGGTAACCAAACTCCTCATTTTAGATAGATCTTTTTTTCTAAAAAGGTTTTAACCTAACAAATAAATATATGGATAATAGGGCGGTTACTAGAGCAAGGACCGTTTTCTTTCACAAAAGAATTATGCACGTAAGAGAATTTAGATACGACGAGGGCTTTGGGAGATTATAAAAAGAGTTAGAAGACGAAGATGAACGAGATACATTTTTGGATATGGCGCAACAGCATTGAGAAGTAACGCCTGGAGGATTGCAGTCTTTAAGAGTTGACATTTAATATACCAGTTTTAATTATTTTATTATTTTGTTAACACCCACTCATGTGTATATGTATATATATATATATATATACGTAAGACAAACTACTATATATATATACTAATTGATTAATTTTTATTCGCTTAATGCATTGAATCCTGTTTGCACATACCTCCCTTTTACACCATGGCTGCATAACGTTGCAGTTTATAAATACCCTAGAAACCGTTGTTTCCAACTCCTCATAGCATGCCCGCTTCGCCCTCGTGTCCAATATACCTGTAATGCTATCTGCTAATAGCTCTGCCCCTTGTATGTTCATATAACCATTCTATTCTACCCCTTGCTGCCGCTATATTCCAGTACTTCCTTAAATATTTTTTCCTAATTGATGTTGGCTACTTTTTTGATGTGTATATTGCCTTTACCCTACTTTTAATTTACCTACTGGATACATAAGTGTTTATCCATTATTGACTGCTGAGTCCTATCTGTTTTGCCGTACATTTCCCCCTCCTATTCCAAATTATTTTTACACCCATTGCCATTTTACCCTCTGCATATTCCTAACATATCATATGCCAGTTAAGTCCCTTAATTGTACGATCATAGCTCAGTTTACTTTGTCATTTTTTTAATACATTTTATTACTCCCTCGTTTTTAAGAAACTTTTGCCTAAAACAATAACGGCACCCCAATAAAAATCTAATTACTTTACTCTGGATCCGTTTTAATTTCCTTTATAAGCCTATCATAGGACAGAATCTGCGTGCCAAATGTCAGCCATAGTAGATACATTGCCTTCAAAATGTCCCTTATTGCCTCATATTTAGTCACCTCTAAATATTTGTACTGATCTAGGTACTCCAGTCTGGTCACGGCGGTCCCACCTTTTGTTTGATCAGTACTGTGGTTTTAATGTCTTCTAAGAATACTATCGAACTTGCCATCTCTAGTGACCATAAAATAGGATAAAAAAAGTAACACCACCCTATCCCCGTGTTCCTAGATGTCTCAACTATCTGATTCAATGAAAAATGATGTTGTCCAATCCGCGTCCCTTTCTAAACTCACATTACCATTCTCCATTTATACCATTCTTTTCTGATCCATTCTGTACTTAGCTTTTAAGAAATGTGCATGGGAATACGATATATAATTGGTGTAGCAGTTAACAGTCGTTAATTTTTTTCAACCATTGTTATCGACACCATTCTATCGGCAACAAAATTACTTTTTCCGTAAGCTAGCTTCGTATTAGATAAGACCCGGCAAAGACATCATTAAAGACTTGAAACTAATTATTTATGTAGTTCCCCTCCAACGCTATTTCTACCTATAATGCTATTATATTCGATATTTAATTTAATCCACACGCCGTCTTCCTTTTCATTATCCTGATGATCCGTTCTACTTTCTCTATCTCTGTGATTGTTATATGAGCTACTTATTATTATTGGCCCACTTCACCGCTACTAAAAAATAATACTCCGATAACCGCAATCATCTTTTGCTTTTTAGGTTTGCCATGCTTTCTCTCATTTATCACATGAGCCCAGAATCACCTGACCCCTCATGTGGAGCCCTTAATATTCTATTAAATTACTTATTTATATATTATTGTATTCTACTCTTATTTATTATAGTCTCGTCTACTTTCAACTCATTACTAAGTATTACCCGACCCATAACATTAACCTTTTTCTGATCACTTCCAACATTCATTTTTGTTTCTTTATCTACAACCATTTCTCCTATTTATTCAGATAATTTCCCCTTAACTAGCAATTCGCATATGACTTCCTATTGCCCTAAGTATACTTATAGGTTTCAACAACTGTTTTATATAAATATAGTATCTCAAGCCGTAAACATCTAGTTTAATAGCATTTTCGCTATTCATAACTTACCTCCCCCGTCTAAACTACGATGCGGACGTTTATGTCCTCACGACACATAGTTCCCATCCCATCACTACTTGCTACCGTTTTTGTTAACCTACTGCGCCGAATGCGATATCTTCCTCTGAGGTATTACTCGGTGCCCTATATACGAATTGTAGCCCCGAAGCCCCGGTGGAACGTCGCACACAGGTATGTATTTTTTCCACCTATAATATATATGTACATTTTTTCTCTATCAACCTGCATAATCCTCCCCCAGGCTATGCCATCCGTCCAAAAGTTGCTTGCTTCTTCTCTCTCGTCATCCGCCAGGGTGCCCATGCCCGACCTCTGGATAACATCTGCATCCCCGCTTAAATATCTGCCGGTCTCCGGGTTGTGCCATTTTCTCCTAATGCCGTTATCTCCCCTGTTGTCCCTCGTTTATGTTGTACGCGATACCCCTGTTTCTTTACCCGACTCACACGGTTGTTGTATTCGTCTCTCTGCTGATATATAATTATTCCTTGAACCCACATGATTTGATCCTTGAACTAGCTCCGTAACGCACTATGATGTAGCTACATATCGTGGTAGATAGTTCCGCCAATTACTTTCTTAATCGTAATTCTTACTTACCGATGACCCCTCTAACTGCTTCGACCTTATTTACCTGACTTACATCAATTAACCCTCCATGAACACCAACTTCTGTTCTACACTATCACATACCCTTCCTCAATCAATTCCACATTAGCCGTCAATGCCCTCCCCCCCTCTCTTTCGCATTGTCGTCGCCCCCGCTGTTTCTCTGATTCCAGCTGTTGCTGCTTATCCTATTGGCGTGCTCTTTCCTCTCGCGCAAATTCAACAACATCGCCGCCTGCGCGCACCTTTTCGACGTCGACCTTTCGTTGTCGTCCTCCAGATGTTGAGGCTCAGCTCCTCAGATCCGCCATCAGTTCCTCGGCTAGGCACGTCTCGTCTCCTCCCTTGCGTCGCTTTTCCGAATTTACGTCTTTGCTTGCTCCGGGCCGACCGTTACGACCAGCATCGTCTTCTCTTTCCTTTAGCCTTGCCACCAATGCTGCTCTTTCCACTAGGAGCAGTAAAGGCCAGTTCAGCTGGCCCCGCTGGCGTTCGTCTACCCTTTTCTCGATGCTGCCTGCCAAGCCGTTCGATCAATTCCTGCTTAACCGCCATTATATTTTCTTTTCACCTCAACAGCGGTTTGCTTCGATCCTCTTTAGCCTTTCTATGTATATCCGTCATGACGTCTCCCGCTGGGTTTGCATAGCGTAGGCAACGCCGCACCACTTCTCCGCTTCTGTTTTCACTTTCACCGGTTTCATTATTCGCTCGTTGTGTAGCACAACCCGCCGCACAGCCGGCAAATTGCGAGTCACGCTCTACAGTTTTCTGACTGTTCATTATATTTCCACAGGTACGCACAAATAGTCTACATAAAGGCGCGTATGATTACGATTTTAGAGATATTAATGTAGTTGTCAATCCGCCGGGCACCGTATTACCATTAATCTTCTAACATAGACCGCCGTCAACCGTGCATGCAGACACCGTCAATCGTGCTCGCTGTTTACCTATAAGCATCATAATAAATACCCCCCCCCCTCTCTCCCTCTAACAGATGCATGTGCCATCTACTTTTAAAATGTTGTAATGATGAACAACCACCTGAGTTCAATGAACATGTCATTTCACTGATAACTGCAGCTATCAATTTTTGCTCCATGGTGGTACTGCATCAAGCGGTTGGCTTTGTATTGTATGTGACTAGAATACAATGTCACAAAACAGAAGCAACAATTTAGAGTCGTATAAACTATAACGCCTTCTTCATGTTTATCGATTTTGCAGCGTGACCGCCTAAGGCACACTGAACGAATGTGGGTCTTTAGGTGTTCGCATATTTCAGAGAGCGTACTAGAGAGACATGACCCTAACACACGAACGCGAGTACATAAGTGCGTCATTTTGTGCCACAGACTAGGCCGCTAATGATTATCTGCTCAGGCAACGCTGGCGGCTGTCTCTGCGACAGTGCCAGTACATTACCTCAACTCTCCCCGCATATGAACTCAGTCGTTCAAGCAAGTAGTATTCGTAAGGTGTAACCTTGAGTCGTACGACTTATAGCAGATATCCAGTCGCGTTTTTCGCGTTCTCCAATTCATTCTTAATAGCACTGGGGACACTTCACGTAGTGCTAAGCGTTTTTGACGCCGAGTTTTCGGCGTCAAATTATGAAAAGGGTCGGCATAGGCACATAGGTTGTACGCAGCCAAGTCTTGGCAAATTTGCTGCATAAATAAAAGGCATAGTCATATTACGGTCGGTAGTTAAGACAACGAGCTTTTATTTAATATGTTTACTAAAATAAACGCACTTAGCGGACTCCCTGCAAAGTCCCCCGCAAATCAAACGTGATGGATCTGTAAAATTTCCTGCGCTGTGGAAAGCTAGCTAAGAAACGAATCGACGCAATCCATCGACAATGGATTGCGTCATTTTGATATTTGGGTGTGAACACTCTAGTCGAATCCCCCACATAAAAAACTGTGTGATAAAATAGCGAGCACAGGAACGTCGATGCCACGACAGCCTACACGGTAGGCTGCGTACTGTTCTTTCGTACAACGTCCAGCAAAAATTAAGGGCGCAAGAGTATTTCGAAGAGCTTCAATCTCCCTAGGGGTGAATTCCCGTCCCTAATAAGTGTGTATGGATGGTACAGAACGCTTCGAACTTGGCATTTCAGTCTGTACGATGAACCCCTTGAAGGACGTTCAGAAACAGCGACGGATGACAAAAATGTGGCTCCTGTAAAGGCTGCTATTGAAGAAAACTTAAACATAAAATATGCCCCGCTAGGACAGACTTTAGGTCATACAGTGACGAACGATCGATATAGTGCAGAATACTAAGCAAAGGTGTTTTTACTTGGCTCACGATTAAACTGTCTGTTGGGTAACGGTTCCTCCGCTAAGACCACGCATCGGCCCTCTGCTTAAAATACTTTGCATTCTCGCCGCATCTGGAGTCACGCTAGTGAATATGTGGGTTAAACCTTTACATTAAGGCGGACGGGTTGGTGAAAATGTTTAATACATATTGTTTATTTCGCAGTAACTTTGCATTTCAAATGGAAAGGTTTAATATAACCCCTAGAATTAGAGAGATGATGCATGATAGCCGGGCCCGAACCTAAGTCGACGTTCAAGCAGATATGGAGCTAAAGGGAACGCAAGCCAGAGCACAAGCCCTTATGAAAGAAGAGCACCAGCAACGCTATGCGGACAAACGGCGAGCAGTAACCTTACTGCGACTTTTCCCTAAGCAGTGACCACTACGAAGGCGAAAGTACTACGGATAAAGTAGGAGCAAATAAGTCCCCCCCCCACAAGAGATTATTTTTGTCAGTTTGGAGTGGCACGTGGATGGCCTCGCTTCGAAGAAGGGCGGAGCCAATGAACGGCCCGAAGCTGCTGCTGATGGCCAAGCTGTTGCTACGATATTTGGCCGACGCTGACTCGTCTATAAAACGCCGCCACTTGGATTCTTTTAAAGAAGACTGCGACAGTCCTGAGTAGTTGAGGGCTCTGTTTTAACTGGTTCGGCTTTAAGCCGGTGGAGTGCATTTCACGGTGAGCAGCAAATCTGCCCGTCCGTCTTTTTACAGCAATCTTGTGGCAGTTTGGCTTGAAGCAGTTAAACATGACGTTTTCAGAAAAATATCATACACCAATGCGTCGTCTAGTCTCTTCCTTTGTCGGTCACTACAATGCACTAAAGTAAAGCTGAACAGTTTGTTGTCACGTTTATCCTTCAGTGTGGGTTTACGGTGCGACCGTAAGACACGCCATCAATCAGCCTGGAAATGAGTTTTGTAGGTTGTGTTTTGAGTACTCAAGACTTCTGAAAGTCACTGCTTGAGCCGGATGATGCTAGATAAAGGTATCAGATGTTTTTGTCATGGCTCTTCGTGAGTTAACGAGTACTATTTAAAATATGTTGTGTTTCCGACTCGGGTATTTTAGGTAGTTAACAGGCCGTGAAATGAATGTTAAATAACTCTTTCAAAATAGCTTATACTATGCCATATAGCGACTGTCCATCATCGCATCGACCGGACAAACAAGCGCATGTATTTAGGGGGACTTAGGTTAATTTACTAGAATTTAGTAGTTTGAGGAGATAAAATGGGTATTTATTTTTTATACTTGCTATGGTTAAATGTCTGCATTTGGAGGCAAATTGTTTAAATAGCTAGGCCTCCTTGGGATATATAATAATTTTACTAACCGGACGGCCTGCTACAAATTTTACTCGTAGCGTAGTCGCTGTACATGTTATTATAATTACTTTGTCTCTCGAAGCTACATTAATTAGTTTGCGCATAGCAATATATAGTATATCCACTGTATCTGATATTTACTAAAATTGTTAAATGTCTGCATTTGGAAGCAAATTGTTTAAATAGCTAGGCCTCCTTGGGATATATAATCATTTTACTAACCGGACGGCATGCTACAAATTTGACTCGTAGCGTAGTCGCTGTACATGTTATTATAATTACTTTGTCTCTCGAAGCTACATTAATTAGTTTGCGCATAGCAATCCGAGCGATAAGTAATATTGTTGCCGCACGTTGCCGATCCCGAATATCATTACGTTAATGGATAATAATGTGTTCTGCTTGCCTGCTTACCTGTGGTTTATTGCTCAAACGCATACAATGTAGCCAGATCAGCCCTAAGCGTTTCGGTAAATAGCCAGATCACGATTTTTTTGATTTTTTTTCACCACCTGTAAACTATTACGATTCAATTCAAGGATTCTTTTCATCGTAATCCTTTTGTTATAATTGTTGTTTATTTTCCTTAAAGTGCATCATTTTACCCAACATATGTTGCTTGCTTAGATATTTCACATTGTTATTAATTATTTGCCAACAGTTTGTCATTGCTTCTTAATAAATTTACTGCCATAGCTGCTGTGTTAATCTATCTATATCATGCTTTGTCATTTATCATGCTTTAGTCAATAATGATAATTAATATTGTTATGATTATTATTATTATTATTATTCTCAGCTTGGCATTTGAGTTAACTGCAGCAATATTTGTGTAGTATGTACAAACAAATGACACTGTACACCCCTACATTGTAGCGCTCTGTCTTACATTGCAGTATGCTTGCAGAAACGTAACGTTGGAGGTTCGGTTATACGGTTATAACAAAAAGTCCATTCGTTTAACAGGAATAAATATCATTTTATTCACTCAGTTTTGTGGTGTGGGGTTTTGTCACAATATATATATATATATATATATATATATATATGTATATATATATATATATATATATATATATATGTATATATATATATATATATATATATATATATATATATATATATATATATATGTATATATATATATATGTTTGTTCTTTGCACTTTTCCGTAAATTAGTAATGTCATATATGATATTGTTATGATACTCCCGCTGCAAAGTCAAGTGCCGGATGGTATAGTGGATTTATTTTAACTACAGGAAGGAAATAGTGTGTCAGTCAATGTAATGTCGTCTTTCCATATTCGTTTTTTTTTTAGATTTGCATCACCATATATATACATACATATATCTACGTGTATGAATCACCGCAGATTTGCTAGTTAAAGTATCTTTTTGTTTGGACCTCACTGTAGGCAACTTGTCACAAAGGAACCATTGGCCATTCGGCTATTAATTGTCGGCACAGGTGAACTTGTGATTTAGAGATTTGTCTGACGGCATATATGCGCGTATGTATATGTGTATGGTCGTTTGCTATCCTGTAATTGGTGAGATAGACGATCGGCAACTCGGGACGGCATCGTTTCTTTTATGCGGGTTGTCTGCTTTGCCGCTGTCGTCGCTATGACTGCTGTATTGAAAGCGCTTCCATCGACAGTTGCGGGAGGCACCTTCTGACCTGACGAATTACACCTTTAGAACGTGGAATTCTACTGGTCTCGCCGACCAGGTTAAAGCCGGCCAAAAAACATGTTGTTGTTAACGATGTAAAAAAACGTTAGGTTCCTTTTGGTGTTAACTTGCCAACCTAACAAGCAACGTGTTATGTTGCTTTTGTTGTCGTTGCTGCTTAATATTACATTGTCTGTTGTTGTTGTTGTGGGTATAATATTAATTGGTTTTTTTCTTGGTTGTTATTCCGACCTGGCATCTACTTTCAATTTTTCTCTTGGTTGTTATTCCGACCTGGCATCTACTTTCAATTTTTTTATTGGATGTTATTCCGACCTGGCATCTACTTTCAATCTCTCTTACTATTGGTTGGGTGCTTTCGAGAAAAATAGCTTCACAGTAGTGTGCCTTTGCACGTCATTACGCACAGGTGCAAACGTACAAGGCTACAGCGACAACGAACTCCACGACGATTGTGATGGTGACCAAGCGATTCAGCTACTTACTATGCACGCCCTAGCTGTATGATGCTGCTCAATGTTATGTAGAGGCGAGTGTTGGCAGGTACTACTGGTTGATTCAACAGCAGTAACCTCGCCTACCACTCGAACATGAACTCTACGAGTTTGCAAGCTCCGCCTAGAGAAGAATGACCATTTGTCGAACTTAAGAACATCGTAGTATGAGCGTACATAACGTCATGCAACTAAACGTATGTGACGGTTGCCATTGCACTTGCATTGTTACGACCGCTGCTATTGTTGCTGCTGCTGCCGCTTGCTCTGGATGTTAGTGTTGTTAGTGTGGTGTCTGCTACGAATGTTGTTGTAGTTGTCATCTTTTCTGTCGTCCGTTTCACTCTCTGGGCGCACCATCACTTCTACAAGCCCACATGTCGTTGGAGATTCATGAAATTGGTGATTTCTCATTGGTGAAACCACCGGAAGGCGTAGGTTCTTCAACTTACTGAAAAGGGTTGTTAGTATACGTTCAGTTCAAACCCGCCGTGACGAACTTCTGTGAAACAACTATCGCATCAAGGTGTTGCATCCTTCCACTCAGCTTAGATTACGTCCGAAACAAGAGCAGCAACTTGTTCAAGATAGCAGCAATGGTCAGCCAATGGTGTCGTTGTGCCTTGTGTGACATTGTTGTGTACAGACCTGCTGTAGCCATGAACACTGGTCTACACACATCTATGTATATGGCTGTGTAGTGACATGGGGCGGTCAATGTTAGTTACAGGTCAGACAACGTTTTGTTTAAGGCGCATACCCTGCACTTTTAACTATAGGAAGACGCTTGCTGCCTCCGTCCGGCTTAGACCATTAGGCGTCGTGCGGGATCTGTGCCGCTCTTTATGAGCTACTCAGGGTCCTGGGGACCAAGCAATTTTTGAGGGCCAAACGTAAAATGAGTTGCAGGACTACATGTGCTAGAGCGCAGCGCTTCAGCAGGGTGACCGGATACCGACACGAGCGTGGTGGACACTCGCCAGGTGGAGTCGCCGTCAATCGTCGCATGAAATGCTTTGTTAGTGAGATAAACGCGTGATGCAGATGCAGATGTCTGTTTGCAAGCAATCTGTTTGCCTTTCCCACAATTGGCCACATTCACCTGTCCTACCTTGTTGCCAGCTTGCAGGACGTTGCTGCAGCTTCGCTTATGTGCCTCGGGCGCCTATGTCGAGCCCCGCGCGCTCTCTCTCTCTCTCTCTCTCTCTCCATCTCTACGAGGACGGTCCCGCTAAGCGAAACCATTTCGCCTGAACACCGCTGCCCGCTGACTGAACGCAGTCGTCGAGACAGCCGGCGGCAATTGTCAGCCGAGCGAGGGCCAGTTCACGCTGCTGCAGAGGCAGTGAGGGCGGGACTTCGTGCGCGACGACGATTTGAAGCGATGCCGTTCGCAGTGCTTCGTGACTCATGTTGAACGTGAACGCCTCGTTGAAGCTCGGACACGTCGTGTTCTTTTGTACGTTCGTTTTCTTCTTCTTCTTCGACACCTTGCCCGACTTTCCTGACGTCGACGTGACGGTCAACTTAATGAAGACGTCTGTGCAAACGGTCACACACGGATTCGGATGAACGACAGTCTAGCGTGAGTGAGTCTAACTAACTAGACAGACTGTTATGCTATGTTCTTGACGACACATACATATATACGTAGACAAGTACATACGTACATAGTAGAAATGCTTGACTATTAATTTCGAGATATCGGAGCACCTGTTCGATCAATGCGCATGCCGTAGGATCGATGCCCAAGTCTCTTTGTCTCTATTTGTGCCTAATTGGTAATAAGTGAAAACATGAATTACTGTCTGACAAGGGCGTGCATATGGCAAAGGTAGCCCATATGGCAAAGGTAGCGCTGCATGACTACTATTGACGTGCTCTACCCAATGCTTACACTAGTTTAGCTACACATCACGCAGTGAGCTGCCAGAAGCATCGGCATTCGCTGCACTTTTGACCCGGGTAGGACGCTTGCTGAAGTGTTCAAATTGTACATAATGACAACAATATATTTATAAATATATTTGGCATCTTGAAATATATATTTTTTGCTAAATAAACATTAACCATTATATATTCGTAATTAATAGAAAGAAACATGAAGTACTCTATCTGAGAAGGGCCTGCGCATGCGTATCAATTGATTACTTTGGACATCTGGGACAAAACAGGGCAATTAATATTAACTTATTCTTGATTACCAACATTTTACTTAAGCATAATTATAGTTATGCGCCCAGAGAAGGCGGGAATTTATTTCTAGATAGGACCTAGACGGCGACCTAAGCTCGGAGGGATTTATGTACTAGAGGCAGGCGTTATACAATTTTGTGGTCAGCTGACTGTTGACTGGTGCGGTCGTGTTCATTTGTGCTCCTGAGCTTAGTGCCTTTCTAGTGAGTAGTTCGGCGCCGTGTGAGGCGTGTTTGGTATCAAACGATTCGTCTTCGAGCCGTGCACCGCGCCATCCCCGATTCCTCAACTTTCTCTAGGAGTAGGTGAGCACACAAACCCCCGTCACGAAACGTCCTGACCCAACGGCCAACGTTCCTTACGCACGACTTCTCCGAATCGGTAGGGCCTGTTACGGTCGGTCAGCACTCCGACGATTAAGCGGGATCCTTTCATAGGATTAGTCTTCGAACCGTTCCAAGAAGGCCTTATTCGACGGAATGGACAGTGTCGGAATGATCCAACCGCAACATCAACAGGGGCCGGTCAGCAGTGCGGCGGGCACTACAAAAACAATAACAACAGATGACACGGTAGCAGCAGTGCCCACAGGGGCTAGAAAACGAACCCTGCCCTATCCGCCGTCCCCGCGTGCGAAGGAACCTCGTCTGAATTACCTGAGTTACTGCGCGAGATGTGAAGAGGGTTTACAAGGTACACTATCCGTGTGTTGCTCGAAATGTGCTAGAGTTATTCACGTGGCCTGCAAAACTAATGACGAAGCTGCACCGACAGCTGATCCTTCGTACAAATGGCGGTGTAGAGTTTGCTCAGTGCCAACAGCGGACCAATCAATAGACGAGTTAATGAAATGTTTAGATCAGTGTGCGCTAGAAAGTGAATCAATGCAACTGGTGACTTTTCTATTCCATCGCGTGAGAGAGCTTGAAAAGGAAATGCGAAGCTGGAAGTCCAAGCATAGGCAGTCTGCTCAGCTGACCGAGCAGAGCGAAATGATCGATGTTTCGGTGAAACCGCTCGAGTGCCCTGCGCCGACTCCGCCGCGGAAAACAGCTCTCGTGGTAGGCGACAACATCGTGAAACCGCTTGGCCCAGCGCTGAGGCGAATTCTACCGAAGAATACGCCGCTCGCAATCCGTTCTGCGGCCAAGATGGACATCGACAGTGTTCTCATCGAAGCGGAAAAATACATAGATGCCACAAATGGCCCGGTAGCGGTGTTCCTGCAAGCCGGCTACCATGAGTGTATGGAGTTTGAAAGTGACAGATACATCAGTAAAGTCGAAAACTTCTCGGAGAAGCTGATATCAGCACGCCCAGGATCCGAGGTGCACATCCTCTCCGTCCCCCTCTTCGGTCAGGATTGCAAGGTAGCTAACGACGTTCTGACGAGGAAAGCGGCCCAGGACGGTGCTAAGTTCTCGGTGCTCGCCCTCTCAATCTGTCAACGATCGGTCGTCGAGAGTCAGTGCTACAGCTATAAAGGCGAAGTCGCGGATAAAATCGCTTACAACATAGCGAGAAGAATTAAGCCTTTTTTAGGGGTGAGAATCCTGTCGCCCGAGAAGAGCAGGAGTCAAAAGTCTGGAAGTCCGATTGTCAAACCAACATCTACAGCTGCACGCGAGGCTTCGAACAACAGACCCTCCCAGATCAACCGAGCCCCCACGATCAGGCATCGTTCCCCCAGCCGGGTCAGTTTCTCGAGAACGACTCAACATGGCCAAGCGGATCCAAAGCGGAGCAATCGTCGATGGGATCGAAACAACGACAAAACGACAACGACACTCAGCGCCCCACGAGCTCCTCCCTTGCCCACGTTAGAAGAATTCGTGAAGCAAGTCTTGGCAACGGTGACGACAGGCCCATCGGCATTCAACGCTCACAGCTATTACAGTGGATCCCGAGGTCGATCGAGCAGCGCACAACGAGGCCGGGCCTCACACAAAAAGAAACAATAAGAATTGCACAATGGAACTGCGAGGGAGCTTCTTCGCTAGAGCTCCTCGCCCCCGACGCATTGGATGGACTGGACATCCTAGTGCTGACGGAAACCTGGGCGACCACCCCTTTCGACCTTCCGAGTTTCTATGCAGTGCATTGCCTCGCTGAAAAGCGCAGCGGGCCAGGGCGGCCAAGTAGGGGTACTTCCGTTTTCTATAATCACAAGCTAGGCGACTTCACGACGTGTCTAGCGGAGAATAACGTCATAGCCCTACAAGGCCCGACAATGTCCGTAGTTGCAGCATATGTCCGACCCGCAGATTCGGAGTCTACACTAACTATGGTAGAGAAGCTGGTCAGCGGTCTGGAAGCAGTATCTCCCCTAGCCGGTGCGCCCCTGGTAGTCGCTGGTGACTTCAACGCCCGCCTCGATCAGCCGAACTCGAGCCGCACCATAGCCCTCCGAGACACCCTAGCACATTACGGCTGCTGGATAGTCAATTCCAAGGTATCGCCAACATTTTTGGGGTACTCCGGAAGCTCGGTCATCGACGTGTTTGCCACCAACGTGCCCAAAGAAGTGATTACGTATCAAGGAGGAAACAACAAGCTTCGTGAAGGCGCATGCATTCGAGCCCACGTTCCAGTGGCCGTGGACCTCGCGGTTCAGAAAGGGTCAACGAGAACGGCCAGGCGACTTGCCCTCCCACGCCGGCTCAATGTGAATCTGCTCCTAGAACGTGCTCATGAAGTTCTCCCTGTGCCGAACGTGATAGACACGGAGGTGTATGCGCAGCGCCTACTCGAAGTGCTGCACTCTAGTATACAGCCAGTTCCTTTTTCCAAAAAGCACAGGGCATGGTTCGACCACAGCTGTCGGCTTGCTCGCCGAGCCCAGATTACCTTCAGGTTCCTAGCGGAATCGCATCCGGGTTACCATCAGCTGGCCTCGATATTCAGAACAATTTGTAGGAAAACATACGCGACGCAGCGTAAGAGGTACCAGGAGATGCTGGAGGCTCGCCTTATAGCCGACGCAGAGCGTCATCCCTACAGATGGCTGGCCCACCGAGGGAGCACCGCGGCCTGCCCTATCAGCTCGTCAGCCCTCATTAATCACTTCTCGGAAATGTTCGCTTCACGGGACACCATTCCTCGCGAGGTGCCAAACCTAGTCGCCGTGTGGGGTGAATCGACGACATGGCTACGGGACTCCCTCCAGCAGGAGTTCACCGTCGTGGAGGTCCTACGAGGACTTCGAAATCTCCGCAATAATAAAGCCTCCGGCCCCGACAGAGTACGCAATGAGCATCTAAAATGTGCACTCTTTCTTGCTCCTTGCTGGTCCGCGCTATTCAACGAATGCTTGCGGACGGGCAAGCTCCCAGCAAAGTGGAGGGATGCAAATCTGCTAGTTATACCCAAGGGTAAGGGGGATCCGGCCCTACCGTCATCTTGGCGGGGCATCGCGAAGAAGAGCGTATGCTATAAGCTACTCTCTTGTCTGCTAACATGGAGACTGTGTGACTACCTGGAGGGCGTAGGAGCCATCCCGACCGAGCAGCATGGATTCCGCAGAGATCGCTCGACAGAGACCGCCTGTACGATTCTGATGGAGGACGTTAAGAGGGCGTTAGCCATAGCGATGAACCCACTATATGCAGTCTTCGTCGATTTCAAGGCAGCATTTGATTCGGCGCCTAGAGACATGGTCTTACGCACGTTGGCAGAGGTCGGAGTGCCAGTTAAAGTGCTCAACCTTCTCGCGGCCATCCTACAGGAGAACAGAGTAACCATCGAGGATGGTATCGCCGAACTCGAACCTTTTGCCCAGACAACAGGCCTAGCTCAGGGTGACAACCTGAGCCCTCTCCTGTTCTCTGTCCTACTGAAGGACCTGCCCGCCCAAATAAGAGGCCCTAGAAATCTAGTCAAAGTTATCTTGTACGCGGACGACTTGGTCATATATGGTCCAAGCAGGTTTCAGGTACAGCAAGCCTTAGCCCGTCTTTACGTCGCTGTAAATGCTTTAGGTCTAACGGTAAACCAGAGAAAGACAGAAGCAATGAAATTCAGGAGGGGCGGCAGGATCACTGGCACTGACACCTTGCGATACGCCAGCGTACCGCTCGCGTACGTAAATAGGTTCCCATACCTAGGGCTACTGTTTTCTTATAACGGACGCAGCTTCACCGCACACATCGCCGAGAGGTGCAGGAAGGCAGTGACCGCCGTATGGGCAATAAAATCGCCGCAGTTATTGTCACTCGGAACCGCCTTGAGACTGTTCGATCTCAAAATAGCCCCGATCGCGTCGTATGGGATACGTGTCATTTGGGAGGACCTCACGGCGCAAAACCTCGAACAGCTTAACCGTGTTAAGGCCTCCTTTCTCAAGAGGGCCCTGGGATTACACATCTCGACCCGGAACCGCCTAGTATATCTCTTAGCAGACACACCGCTGTTCATCGAAGATCTGCGGCACCGCTTCGATCTGTCAACGACGACGGCTTTCAAGGACAACCTCGAATGCTGGGAGATAAAGTTCGCGGATATCGATGATAAATTCTTCGAAACTGGAGCTATGACACGTAACGAATGGAGAGGGGCGTATCGTTACAACCGTCACGTCGTAACCCGCTATGCCGTACACGGTTTTCATCATAAACTGTGTATCGTGCGGGACTTCCACGAACCAGATGAGCATTGCAGGTGCTCCAGATGCGAAGCACACTGTGGAAGATACCACGCCGCTTCCTGTGCTCTGGTCCCTTCCCTAGGTAGCCTGACTGACCCGATCTTAAAATATTCGCGATGAGCACTTTCTAGTCTATTTTCATATAGGAGAAAATTGGGTTGTAGCCATGTAGTCCGTGTAGTATATACTTATATACCGGATGTCTTGTGGGCTCAACCCCCAATGTGACACGACCATGCCCAATGGTGCAATTTTAGCCGCCATTGTATACAGTGAAGAGATATATATATATATATTTGTGTTTATACTACCTGGCAAAGGTGAATAAATGTTTGAATTGTTATACAATTTAAAATACAATCGAACCTAACGCCAAACATCAAAAATTAAAATTGAAAGCTTATCTAAATCCAACTATAATACCTGGGCCACGTATCGCGAGACTATTCTTCATTCTGGTAGCTCAAAAACTTTGTAGCCATATAAGCTTTACTGCCCAGAGTTTTCACTGTTTCAGGAAATAAAGCGTGCACAAAGGGAACTGAGAAGCTAATGATCGATAGCAACAGTACTTTGAATGGTAAGTTGATGTCATTTATATGATATATATAGCGTTGAAATAGTGCTCTTGGATTTGCAGTTTGTGTCGCCCTACCTCTGTATGTAACATAATAATTTAGAGCAGATTAAAAACCAGTATAGAAACTAGAGCGTACAATTAAAAAATGTTGGCTCCCCTTTGCGCTTACCAGGTGGGGCTTCTCCAGCCTTCTTGTGCTCTGAGCCAACCGTGGGAAGGCTTCGGGCTCTCAACACCGAGACCGTCAGGCGTTCGGCACTTTGAAGGTAGCTCATTGACAGTTGTAGTTCCCCGTGCGACGGCTGGAATACGAACGAGAGCCACGAAACGTGGTTTAAAACCAAGCGAAAATACTACAGAACGCACAACACGCATTGTGCTCACTTAGATCCTTGCTCTTTGCTCAGCCGTAGCAGTGGCACAATTCGGAACCACCCTCACCCCCCTATTCGCTAACTAATAGGCTGCTGGCAGTGTTACTGCTAGGACTGTCACTGTCAGCTGCACCTCTGTGTTTGCTCGTCTCGTATGTGCCTGGCTACACGTCATCCCACGCATTCTGTCCTTGTTTCGTCTGATATAGAGCAATAATAGCAGGCCTATGCGAGGGCGTTCGATTTGTACTTGCGGGAACTTTCTATCTATATAGTTCGTCAAATTTCCATCTCTCAAAACTGGTGGTGCTGCTGCTATTTGGAAGTATTTGCTTGTTTGTTTGTTTGATTTCTTTATATCACTTCAGCATACCGTATTCTGTCGAAGCTCAGCAGCCGAGCAGAGCGGCAGGTCGAGTGAGAGCGGTTTGATGTTGTGCTCGCGCATTGGGTCGACCATCTGGTCGAGAGACCAGTGAATCCCGCCGAGGCATTCATCGCCGCACGTCAATGAGCCGGTTGACGCGAAGCGAGCTGCGATCGGAGGCGGCGTCGTCGTCGCCGCCGCCGCCGCCGCCGACATGGTTCATGATGAGGATCTCCAGAATCTGCAAGTCAAGAAATGCGAGATTAAGCAAGTTGTCTATTTGTCATTTGCTCGCATTCACCTTTTCTTAGTACTCCCATACCGCTCTGGGCGTCTTGCAGCCAAGCGACCCAAGTCGCACGCAGTGTGAAGCGGAAGCCGGCAGATAGCCACCAGTTTTCACCAATGTTGTTTCATTCTGCCGACAGGACTGACATGTTGCCAGGCTGCTGCTGCTGCGTTAACTTAAACAAGTAATGCGCATGCGAAAAGTTCTTATTTTCTCGGAGAGGAATGATACTCTGCCTTAGCCTAGCAGCAGGAAGCTTTAGATTCTTAACCGATTACTTCTTGCATTCACAGGTGGTTGCTCTCTGGTTGTTGTTATTGCCGCTATTGTTGTTGTAGTTGTGGTTATGGCCGCTATTGTTGTTTTTGCTGTTCTCACCACCGTCAACGCACGCCGTTCGTACATAGCACGCGCTAGTCAATCAGAAAATCCGGTTGGGATGTCTGCTGCATTGGCTTTGGCTTAGTTTTTATACAATAGCAATTTTTAGCGCGGTTAGCACAAACATAGATCATGTGAGGTCAAATCGACTCCAACAAACACCGGTGTTAGACACACGTAGTACTGTGATCAACCTACATTTCATTCTGATAGTCTGGTTGATCCTATGTTTGCGCTATGCGTGCAAATGAACTGATCTTGAATGAGCCGTATTGCGGCGGGTGCTTTTACATGTACAGATGTGACGTGGCACCGTGAAAATTTGATCATCAAGTGCCATGTCCCCAACATGGATAGTGACCAGTGGCTCTTTCTCAGCCTTCTCTAATGCGAGAAACGCATACGCACAGCAGTCCGTATACGTAACGCTGCCCATTCATTAGTGTAATCACACTGGACGCAGACGAGGCAAACGCGTCTCGTTGCTATGTACATAACACTCATATATTCTGGTCCATTCGTATTATGGCATGTGGCAATGTGGCCGGCTGTAGCGCTCTACTTGTGTTTTGCCTCATACTTCTTTCGCAATTACCTTTCTGCAACTGTAATCCCGCCCGAACACGCGACAGAGAGATCGGTTTAGCGTACAGTAGGGGTCTAGTAGGGTGCTAATGTAATTAGTTACAGGAAAAAGAAACGAATATTGATATTATTAATGATGATGCTGATTAATCATGTTATTACTATTATTATTATTATTATTATTTATGAGGGTGAATAGTAACGCACTATCTATTTTATTGAGACACTGTGTTCTTGGTTTTTGGCTTGATCAGGCTCTATTATAGTTCACTGAGGCACTCACCAGCCACTAAATTGGAAATCATGAATACCAGTTTAAGATTGATCGGTCTAGATCATGAGCCTACGACCTCCCGATGGCAAATAAGTGGCTTCGCCACTAGACCTTCTTGTTTGATAAAAAAAAATTATTATGATTTCAATTGTGAGGTATACACGTTTAACCCATCATGCTCTGCTCGCCTTCTAGTAAATCATGGGGCCTATGATAGAAGCCCCTCTACAGACGGCCACGGTCTCATCTGTCTCAAAAACAGGATCTCGCGTCGATCGTCGAGTAACACCATCTATACGTTTTCGGATATCGTTCAGGATTTTCGCTGTATTTGCGTTGATGGGGCCAAACGACTTCAATGTAATGGGTAAAAGTTGTAACCCCTTGATGGCTCGAGATGCTTCTTTCGTTTTTGAGAATCCGCCCGTTCTGCAACCAATCTAGATTCAACTGCGCTGTGGCGTAGATACGACAATGCCGCCGTGCATGCAATGGTTACATTTCATAGAAGGCTGTCGGTGTAACCATAGCGAAGGGTCACCCCGTAAGGTCGCAGCTCACTGGTGCCATTAAGACCTTTCGAATTGAATGCGGATGGTTTTCCTGCTCTTCTAAGACTAGCTCTTCCCCACATGTTCCATTATAAGTTAAAGATTATTACCTTATATACATGTCATCTGTTTCAACACTGGAATAGATGGTCAGTGAGTGAGCTCCTGAGAAAAGTGACAGTTTAGTTGTATGAACTCTTCAATCACTGTGTACGTCCTGTGGAACCCCCATACAGAATTTACAGTTTGAAGAACTAACCTCGTTCTTAAGCTACGCTTGGTCTATCTCTTAATCTGTGCTCTCAACAACGTAGATTTTATCTCTGAATTCATCTGCGTAAGATCGCAATATCCGCCGATCAAGTGTCCGCACTGAACTCATGCACCCCGGATTACAACTTAGTTACACCAATAAATCAATTTTTTTAACCTTAACAAAAATATAACTGGGTTAGAATGGACAACAAGCTTTGGTACACTGTGGCACATTGTGAGACTGTGTGATACCGTTGCTCTCTTCGAACAGCGCACCAATAATAACAATAATAACGAACAGCTGGCTCGTATGTCTGACAACAGCACAGCTGGAACTAAGCGAACGATAATGTAAATGGTAATAACAATGAAAACCCGAAGAAAGCACGTAATGTTACGCCGAAGCATCCAAACTGCTCACGAGCCATCGGCAGAGAATCATCTATTCAGTGCATTAAATGCACCCTGTCGGTCCATCTGGCCAGTGTACAAGACTCTCCTATGCCGAAGCCAGGCAGAAGACGTTACGAGAAGTTTCAAATGCAATAACTGCGATCCGCCAGCCATTGAGGATGAAAGTGGGCTGAGGATGATTGCTGATGATGAGACCAACCTTGTGACGATTACTAGACCAACCTTGTGACGATTATCTAGTTCATCCATTGGTACAAACATTGAACTTTACCGTCCGGACTCTGATGTCGAAAAATGAAACGCTACTGGAAAGAAATCGGCTGTTAGAGAGAAAACTGGATAAGCTGTTGAGCAACCAAACTGCATGGCAGAATACGGGTACTAGGTCCGTAAATGCCCGCTCCGACAGCCAAACAGGCCGACAAAGTCAACAAAGGAAGTAGGAGGGGTGGCACATCTGAGAGTCACTCCTACAGCCGATTCCACAGTAGATCGCAGCCAAGAGGGCGTCTGCAATTTTAGAGCATTTGTACTAAAGTCAAAGCGTTCACAAGTGACTGTCGGCTGCAAAAACAACCGTACAACTTCCAACGGAACGCATTTTTTTTTGTCAGGACAAAAAACAGAACTTAAAACGAGCGTGCTTCATGGCCACATCTTGAAATCGAGAATGTACCTGATTGTGGTGAAGGAGATAGACCCATTTTGTCCACTACAGCTCTTTCTATGTTGAAGTTCTGGATTCAGTCGTAAAGAAGATGTTCGATCAAGATGTGTGGAATGAAGGTGCCGTAGTCAAAAATCTTGCCGAATCGTGAAGTAAATCCCGAACTCAAATGTGTATCTCTAAACGCCCGGTCACTCGCCAAACCTGGAGCAATCGACTGTCTATATGCGTTTATGGATACGGATTTATTACTGATAGAAAACAGAGTCCGACTTATCTCTATATATCTCAGTCCGACAGGCTCGCATTTTGAGCGGACGACAAGAATGGAGAATCTGATTGCTGACCTACAGAAGATCGTAACTGGCGACATAAGTGTTGTTTTCTTCGGCGATCTGAATCAACCTAAGATAAACTGGCCTGGCTGGTGTACTTGATCATCATCACGACATACCGAAAAGACGACTACCAGTGCACTTTTAATTCAAGAAAGGTTTCGTCAGTTTTGTTGTGAATATGGCTTGACGCAACTAGTCGCCGCTCCTACCCGTAGGCAGAACTTACTGGACATTGTTCTGGTTAATGGTGACTGAGTTGCAACATTTCTATATCAACACCGCAAATAGATCGCTAAATGATCACATTCACTATATCGTAAGTAGGACTATGACAGAGGTGACTACGAGGGGATGATCACTAACTTGACTGAGACAAACTGGACTATGTTCTTCTAGCGTGGACGACATGTACAATACAAGTTTGTGAGTTGCATATTTTTCCCGCTTGACATATTTCTGCCCCAGAGTGCCTCAGATACCGAAACTCTGACATTCAACGATTAACCGCCAACTGAATAAAGCCACGCAGTCAAATGGACCAGCGCTGCAGAAAAACTGAAGAGAATGCTGCATAGAAAACGAATTATGGTAAAGAGAAGTGTTGCGTAGTCGATTGCTCCCAACACTGTTCACAAAAACGTGCAGAGACGTATAAGGATCAGGGACAGTCTTGTCTCGATAAGGAGACCCGACGGCACAATGGCCACTGACGACCAGGAGAAAGCTGAATTTCTCAGAAATGTTTTTGCAGCTACTGCAATACCTGTCCCATTTATGAGAAACTGCAGGCGCGGAACTCGCACGTCACCCCATATATGTCAACGCTAACGCCCACTAATGTGAACGCTGTGAACGACGTCAACGCCTCTCCTAACAACATCCTGAAGTATTTCCGCGGGCTTGCTGACAAGCGAAGCGCAACCCCGGCGGGATTCCGGCCTTCGTCTATAAAAGGTGTGGATACGACCTGTGCGTTCCACTTACGATGATTTTCCGCCGCTTCCTGGAGGAAGAACTGTACCTAGTCTTTTTTGACGTGCTATTGCATGTCCCGTACACAAATGCGAGGAAAAACGATCCGAATAATAAAACGCCAGTACCACTAACCTCCGTCCCATGCAAACTATTCGAAAAGGGCTACCGTATGCAAATGCACAAGACCTTATTTAAAGGGAACAATTCGCATAGTATTCCAGTCACTCCACGCCCTTGTAGCTGCCCGATACCCAAAATAACTGGTGTCTCCTGGTAAATACTGGAATACCATTCGACCATGTGTACTTCGATTTTAAAACCGCCTTCGAAAGCACCACGCACTCACGCTTCTCAGACTGCTCCCGCAATACGGAGATGGTAGGTATAGTTAATTGGATCTAGTTGTCCCCAGGGTACCACTTGGCCTGTTAATGGACATACTGTACACTGACTCTATGAAATACATATTACCTTCACAAGGTAGAGATATGTGCTGACGATGCAGAAATGTATACACCTGTAGATTAATGTAAATAATATCGCTTCATTCCAAGAAACGCTGGACAACGCTGGACTGGATTCACAGAGTAGTACAAGAGATTCAATATTAAACTGTCGGTGGATAAGTGTGCTGTCCTTCACTTTTGCCACAGCAATCCTGCACACACACACATATATATATATATATATATATATATATATACGCATTGAGCACTAAAGAGTTAACTGCAAAGAGATCTATAAAAGACCTAGGTGTATTAACGACATCCAATTTGAACTCTGCTCCTTCACATTGTAGAAGTCGCAGCGTCGGCTTACAAGGAGAATGAACTGTATTCTGCGTTCTTCTGTGATCAAACAACCCTCTCTGTATGTAAAACTGTACAAACATGTTTTCCCGATCTAGGTATATCTCTAACCTGTGTAGAGTCTGGGTTAGTCTCGTGATAAAAGAATATTGGCCGGTATCCAAAAAAGTTTGTTAAACGTGTTGCATACCGCTGTAACATTAACGAAAACAATGTCCAGGCCAAAAGTATTGCCAAGAAAGCGATAAATAACAAAATGTTTGCTTGGCGCTACTCAACCATGTACAAGCCGATATCTATGCTGCCTGAAGGCCGGCTTGAAATAATCTTCTTCTGTGATCTCCATAAAGCCCCCCTGCTAAAGGGTGTGAAAATATCTCGCTCACAATGTCTCTGGTGGTCTCGTCGTAGGCTGCAAGACCTTCAATATATTTCTAATCTATTTCTTCAATATATTAAGAAGTCTGGCATATTCGTAGCATGTAGGCAAATTTTAGTGAACCTCTGTATCAGAGTCTCGTCTTTGGCATCGAGAGCGCGTGTAATTTTTTCAAGCACACTGAGTGGGTTGCACAAGATATCGCAGGAAGTGCTTCCATGATTACTTGTATAGCTTGCGCTTGATATTGAGGAGTGCCTCCCAGGAGTAAAATCTCGCATTTGGCCGCGTTGAGCGTCGGTCCTCTCGATTCCTCAATGTTCAACATACTTTGCAAATCCCTCGCCATGACATTCGCGGGACATCCCAAGACAGCGTTGTCTAAATACCAGGTACTAAAGGGGCTCTGTGGAGTTGATACCAGATCAGGAATGTCGAGGCAAACAGAGCTGGACCTAATGGGTATCCCTGTTAAATGCCAGTTTGCCACTTCATGGTTAATCTATGTCCCAAGCGAAAATTAAATAATCTTTATATCCTTGCCATATCATTGGGATGGGATTGTAGAGCTTTCCTCCTTACTTAGTCAAAATGTTGTCCTTTTTTATTATGTTTAAACGCGTTTTGTAAGTCTAGTACCTTTGTCGGATCTTCTATTTCAGAAAAGCGCGTGTATCGTGTACAGTAGCATCTGCTACTTCTCTAATGGCAGCACCCATTTGACGAGATAAAACCGTAGCAACAATAGTCCGTTTGTTCATAGCCATTGTGATCTTTAAAGCAATTCTTCCTGGTTAGCCCGCACGCTATAGACTTAATAAAATTATCCTTCTTTTGGAGAGCAGTTAAATTTGCACCGTAGATGACAGGTAGGCAAAACGATGACAAAGCCCCGTTGAGCATTCTAGCCATAAGAATTTCCAGCTCGTCCATAAATGCTTTGAGGATGGAGTCGTCTGACTGAGCATATCTAGGCCGTCCAAACCGGTTCCGCTTGCAAAAATGAATGATCGAATGGCCTTATAGACGAGAGATGCTTTAATTCTATCCAGATCTAAAGTGGCAGGCCGTTGCAGGATATCTAAGTGTTCTTGACAGTTCTTGACAGGGTGGAGATTATTATTAGTGTCTGTGTACTTCCCTTAAGGAGGTGGCGGTGTTCACCGCTATAAACATAAAATAAATAAAGATTCTATGTTACGAGAGGAAATATTTTACTTTATATACCTATATAATATTGCTATCATTCTCCTCAGTCACAACATATGTTCGAGCTTGAACAGAGCGCCAAACAATTGTTTGCTCAAGTTGACATGGATATTTATACACGTACACATGAGTGATGTTAGCGATATTACAGCCTATCCCCCTATACCTATACCAGCATTGCAACCCTACTGTAACCCATAGACAAAAAACGTGTATGTGCAGTCAAAATACACAACTTCAGGCGTAGTTTAGGAGTAAATTGATGTTTCAGAGAGCTTTAAAGTATTACTAAGATAATGTCTGACTCTGTGC
Organism: Dermanyssus gallinae; assembly: GCA_003439945.1. Taxonomy (NCBI): domain Eukaryota; kingdom Metazoa; phylum Arthropoda; class Arachnida; order Mesostigmata; family Dermanyssidae; genus Dermanyssus; species Dermanyssus gallinae. The sequence goes on from QVRM01002395.1 coordinate 30,388, forward strand.
CAGTGGTATAAAAACTTCCATTGTGCATGCTTTGAACCCTAGAATGAACTCTCTGAAAAAAATCCAGAAACAGTGGTTGATGAGAATCATCTGGATGGCATCTTATGAGGGCAGTAATTGAGAAAAACTTTACTTACAGGTCTGGGTACACGGTCACCTATTGGCGAGGGCTCCGCAACAAAACTAGTTCAGCAATCAGCCGGAAATGTGATCGTTGCCATTTTTGTTAAAAGAAGTTAGGTTTTGACAAACATTAAAGTCCAAAGGCTATACGGTAACCGCTAATTGGTGTGTTAATGCTTATCGCTGAGATGACAAAAACAAGTGCCGCTGGGATTATACGGCAGTATCCTTGGCCAACGCCAGCACCCCCATCTTACCATGCGCGGAGGAGGCATTAGAAGGCGGTATAAGGGATCAAGCATCTTAGAGAGTCTATTCCGCACATAGATCGCATAGATTTACTTCCGCAAACAGGTTTATACTTCTACCATAGTTTAGTTCTCGATTGTCGTTCCTTATGTAGAGTATGTACCTCGACTCTGTCCAAGGTGGTTATGAAAGGGAAGCCGTTCAGATGCCAAGTTCCCTCTGGAATCCTGCTTCGATTCCGTTAGTTCGGCGTCTTCGACAAAGACACTATGAACAGCAGTGCAGACTATTTCGCATGCCGATATTGCACGAACTGAAATTGCATCCTTCCATTTATTTACCCGTCGCACCTAGTTGTCTTTTTTTGAGAGCTTCGCGGCAGTCGTCTTGGAAAAAGGCATGTCACCGTACAAGTGAACAGTGGCGGCGCCTCTTTCTTTTGCTCGCTATTTTATCTGCTCCTTTCAATAGGTTTGATGCCAAGCCGCTAAAAGCCCTTTGAGCGTTTATGTTCATACAAGCGTCCGACTTCTCCTAGAAGGGAGGCAAAATATAGCATACGTGTCTATCGTGTCTATGTCGAAATCTATTGACCATTTATCTGCATCAACTCTATCAGCGTGTCTGTAAGGCTTAGCAAGTAAAAACACCAACATGGCAGTGGTATAGATGTTCGTCATTAGGACAGATCTCACTTAATTGTACGTAAGGTGGTTTCATGTTGGCGCCTAAAGGCTCCTGAAGACTCAGTGAAGTCCAGCGGTTTGATCTGGCAACATGCAAAGGAACTTCAAATTCATAAAACAACGGGTGTCTATTGTTCGATACAGCATACATCGAGCATACATCTAAAATAATCTCATACTATTTGAGAAAAAAAATATATAAATATAAATACAACTTGTTCTGGGCAGCTAGACTATTGATCCCGCCCTTCACGAAATAGTGCTGACCATAGGCAACGACCATTCGGCTTTAAATGTCGGCATTAAAATCACTTTCTGCAGCTCAAATCGTATGTCAGCGGGCTGTTCCGATCTGGACGCCTTCGTCTATTACCATGCGTTAAATTCACGTTAAATTCTCTCACACAAAGAGGTGAATCGGCTATACGCGAACTGCGATACACTCAGACCATCTGTCTGTTACAGCCTAAATGATAGGACGCCGGTACCGCTGCTTCAATTATGGCGCTGTCACACGTGCCCACGTTTCACTTGGACCAATTACTTGCTGTTCTACAGGCTTTGTGTGCTCCGCTATTTCGAATAAATGCGCAATACACATTCCAGTCTAATAATAACAACAAGTAACAGTAGCTGAATTACGGTGCGTAAATTTCAAATTGTATGCGCGACTATTCTGATCTGAGGCTTTAGCAGAGCTCATTCGAAATCGCATTTACCAGGGCCCCGCAAGATGATCGTAATGTTGCAGCTTCAGGATCATTCGGCGCACATCGGGGTGATAAACCCCGATCCCCCAGAGTTAAGGCCTGCGAGGATCGGACAATATACACATTATGTGTGGTCCATAAGACACCGTCGGCTTATTTGCCCCAACTTGCTTCCGTTGTGATATCCGGTGGAGCAGAGCAGAGCTCGTGGAACCTCACGCGTATCGTCATATCGACCAGGACGGCCAATACGAAATCGCAGTTGCTAGTTCCGGTGACCGTCAAAACAAGGCAGTATTCGTATTGACAATCGTGTACGACCCGAGCGGAGCACGTGCACGAAAGTGCAAAACATAAACAAAATAATAACAAACCCGAAGCGCAGTTGATAACGCACTTGTGCCACGCCGTTGTTTTCTCTACCATACATACAAACCAGACATTTTGTCCCCGTAGACGTATGAATAAAGTGCGCATGTATATATATATATATATATATATATATATGGACCCGTGGCCCAAACCCGCGCTTCCGTCGTTACGAGACACGGGCCATCTGCGCTATTCCATTCCGCAACGCATGTACACATCGTCTTTGCAGCATAGAATATCCGTGCAGACTGAAGTACGTTCCAAATGTATGCACGCCTATACCTGCATCAAAAACGCTATTCTTTGTTGTTGTTGTTGTTGTTGTTGTTGTTGGCAAAGCAATCTTTGTAGCCGCCGACTTGCGACGAGAAAGAGGAAAATACGATTACGCAAGTGCACTTACTAACGCATCTATATCGCACTGGCGTCGCGCATCACTGTGCACCTCTTTCAAATATGTGCATTTTCATACCTCAGCATATATCCCCACTGGAAAAATAAACAATTGTCTGAAGGTGGCTGAATCTGGGAAATATATAATGGGTGTTTTAAGGCGTAGAAGACTTGCACGAGAAATTAAGTTAGTGTGCTAAAATATATCGCCCTTTTATTGATGGACATATAAAATAATGCGTTACGTTTAAATGTACCTTTAAAGGTGCCTCAACGTGAACGACTTAGCTAAATAACTAGTAGCAGTTTGCGCCGATCAGATATATAAAGTAGAGTTGACACCGACTAAATAATGACAGCCGTCTAAAGAGTCAGCTGTGTCATCAAATTATAGTTGTCCTAGTCAAAAGAGCATATGCGGTTTCTAAACAGCTGGAATAGCAAATGCAGAGAGAGAGCACACCTATGCATATATAAATACAAATAAGGATATGTTGACCATGTACATACGTTAAAGCTTGCCCAACACCAAGCACAGGAGTAGATACGCGCTATGCATGCCAGTGTGTATGTTTACACAGGTTTGCATACGTTCTATGCGCCATATATCCAAATCTAGATCGCATATTTAACCCCTCTCACCGTTGTGGCTAAATGTAGAGCAATATCTAACAATATGTATGTTGTCATGTCTTTTCGTCGGCATTCGTAATAAAAGAATATATCGGTTTCTGCTTAAGGTGGTTCCAGCAGCCGTTCTATGCTTAGTCACACGTGTGCGCCGTATACGATTGGTTACGGGAGGCAGCGCCATCGGTGGCCTTACCTTTGTGTTGAGGTCGGTGAACGTAATTCCATTGAAAATGAAGTCTTCATCAAAGTGTGGCTCACGGGTGTTGTGTTGGATCTGGCCGGGTTTCGGCTGTGCCGTCGTTTTGGACTCGGGAATCAGGCGGACTTTCAGGTAAGGATTAGCGATTTCTCCAGAGGGTGCCGAGGCCGCAAGGCCGGACGCATTTACGACCCGCACACACAGCACCGAGAAATGCGCTGTGTAGGTTAAGGAAAAGTGTATTCGACTGGGGCCATCCATCTCCTCACCGCCGCCGACACTGGTTGTATCCTGCAAAAGCAGAAATGCAGAGTCATGACTAGAACAACGCTGCTAGAGCAAGCATATCTAGAGAAGACTCTTACGGTTATGAACATGCAGTAGGAACATGCGCTTATAGCCCCTAATTTCACGCAGCGGATACTTGGTACTAATTTAAAGTTCTTCGCTTCCACTGCGTGCGACGGCACAGAGTTATTGCACACCAACTTTAGACATTAACTAGTCAGAGAATTAAATTAGTTTGCTCCCCATTCAGATTTGTGGGACTACACAAAGAAAAGTCGAGCAGTTCCCGTAAGTTTTTTCAAATGGCCAGCAATGGTAACGCAGAACTAGCAGAGACCACTTCAACTCGACCGACATCTTGTGACCCGCTATTCACTTCACAAATTCCACCTCCTCCACTTCCACGACCCTGACGTCGGCTGTGTGTGCCGGTTATTCGACCAGTCGTGTTCTATCTACCATATCGATACCTGTCAGAGAGCTATTTCTCTTACGCAATTAGCTTGATAATGTTATATTACGTATATAATGCGTTTTATTATTTAATGATAATATAATAACAATAAATAAATGATGATTATTCATATGTGTGGCCTTGTAGCACTAATCGCGAGTATGCAAGCTCATTCAAGACACAAAACAGAATAAAGGACTCTTGATGACTCACAACGATGAATGAGTCCAAGAAACACTCACATGTGTATGGAGCAATGTTATTTCGGTTCTGTGTTTCTTAGGATAATCAATAAGAAGATAATCAATTGCTGTCCAGAGGCCCGTTATCTTCAAGAAATATGATAATGAAGAGACCGGATGAGTTAGAGAAAGCTGCGTGATGGAGTCATTAATAATATTTGAGGGCTGCACTGTATACAGTTACCACAGTGTGTGTGTTGTACTACAGCTATTTGCTCATGTAAACGCCACAATTATTCGTCTCCGCGACAGTTTGATTTTAGGGCCAGGTGATCGACAAGGATAGTTCATGTTTTTATATACTAAAACATACTTGAGGCACTTGAACATCGTAATACATGTATCGCCATGATTGTGTATATCAGCTAAGCGTCTGACTGCGTTGATCTTTCATATGTTTAAAGTTATCGGGCTGGATGAACCCGCTCTCCACTGCTTCCGCTCGTATCTGAGTACTCGGGTTATCCGGATGGTCGGTCCTTTGTCGACCTCTGAACCATTTACTATAAATTGGGTATGCTCTATAGATCGTTAATTTCGTCGGAGTTTATGCGTTGTTATTTTGTCTTCATTTATATAAATAGTGCCCTCAGCAGCCTTGTGGGTTTTCCTGACATGAGTGTAAGCAGGTACGGTGAGGACTGTATGCTACTTGTTGCTGTTTGGAACGAGAATTTTGCCAACTTTCTTGATATTGCCAATTTATCGTTATCAATCCGGTGTGTAGTTTTATTAAGCCTGCAAATTAACGTGAAAAACCCAAAACGTTCTCTTCCGCACAGCTCGTTTTTCTATCGCGCCATCTATGTGCGATTTGGTTCTGAATGCGTCTGTCTTAAATAATTCTTGGAGATCATCTGTCTTGGTCTTGTTTATCATGAGAGCATGACGTGAACTAATCATGCAAACCCGTTTTAACGTAAATGTTTCTCGTTAGTGGTTACACTCGTGCTCATTCGACAATGTGGGATTCAGGTTTCCATTTTTAGGAAGGTATGCAAGGCGTTACTTACGCTGCACCCGCTGACCGCAACATTGTCATCGGTGCACTACAGACGCTACAGAACAAAGTCTGCCTGCAATATTGCTGCTCGTAAACTCATAGAATCTGTTAGCAGTTTTCTGGTAGAGCATGACTGTTTAAATGTCATGTTTATTTGCTTCAGAGCCGCAGCTTTCGCACTTACACTGTTGCGTGATTTCGTTAAGCCTAATCACATGTCTCAAGTATTCACAACGACCACTTCTTCATATGCCTTACGACATAAGAAGACTCCACTAACACATTCATTCAATACTAGGCGCCTTTTGGTAAATGGTCCTCGTTGCCACGTGGAATTCTCTCCCAAAAGACATTGCTACGCTTCCTACGCCCGCCTCATTCAAACAAAAGCTCCGTACCTTTATCGCAACTCTGCATATATATATTGTGGCCTCATCCTCCTGGGTTGTCTCTTGACATTCTGTCGGTGATTATTAATATTAGTATTATTTTCGAGTGGACTGCCACCTTGGATTGTTTACGACGACATAAGCCTGCCTTTCTTCGGCAAACTCCTGAGTATGGTCATTGTATGCTTGCGAGTGTATTTGCAAGTACTCAATAAACTATGTGCTTCATTCATCATAGTCATCATTGACACCATCAAAGCAAGCACTCGGCCTTCAAACGAGGATATCTGTCGAAGCATATAGACTGATTCATTTGCATGACAGCAGCGTATGCAAATAGAACTGTTGGTTATTGGACACACCCGTTCAAGAAGCGCTGTTGTATCCTTTACGCGATGGGTCTCTGCCAAGCCATTAAGGGTCATTGCGTGCCATCATCGCAGACAATCCGATCGAGAGCCGGTAAGCTCGGATATGCATATGAATGCATCGGCCCGCAATATTCATAAGTGAATTCGACGATCGAGTCCTTTTTCTCGGCGCGTCGTGGTAGGCTCAAACTATATTTCGTTGCACGGCAGAGAAAGCCTTTATCGAGAGATAGCTGTCTTGTTATTATTTCCTCAAGTTCGAGCGCGGCCACGCGGTGTGCCTTGATCTCTCATCTAAAGGTTGTCGTCGCCCTATGTTGAACGGCCATATTCTCGTGGGTCGACAACGTACTAATGCTACATTTTTAAAAATTACTTGCGTAAGTTATTGCTACAGGTTAGCCTGAAATACAGAAAACATGCGTCGGTGCACTGCTAACAAGCGGAGCAAATGGCCACTTTGTTTACCTTAAGGGTGATCCTTGCCTGCTTTCTCTGTTGAATAGCACGTTTTTAGATAACCTTCACTTTTTGAGAGTCACTTTTTCACTCTCATAATCATCCTCTCATTAGACGAACTGTTCTTTTTGCCATAAGCCACTTGCCCAGCTCGGTCAAGCACAATCGGCTTTATCTTTCATTCAACCGGGGGCATCGTAGCAAAGTGTGCTCTGTGTCATCGTCCTTGTGTTTGTCACAGCTTAGGCGTACAGGAGAAACCCCTGAAGGTGTTGAAGAAGTCATCTAGATATTGCGGGAAGACATATTGGGGCGAGCATTCATGCCTGCTTGGAAGAGCATCCATGCCCTCTGAGAATATGAGTTAAGTAGTACCCGAGCTCTACACGGGCTCTTCTGAACCAAGCCTGCAAATCTAAAAAAGTTGTATTGTCTTGTTTCTGACATTTGCGGTACCTGTTCTCGCTGAGAAACGTTTGGCCTGGCTTCTTTATAAGTCGTCTCTGGTATGAGGCACTTGTTGGCTTCTTGCAAAAGCGTGTGTAGAACGCGTGTAGGCCAACTATATGGCTACTACTTTACTACACAACAACCACCCTAAGAGCTACTGCCTTTGTCTCTAATGCTGCTCGGGCAACAACAGCAGAAAAATTGTCGTTTTATAATACCCACGCACACCCCATTCTGTAGAAGATACGCCAAGGCCCTTCAAGAAGTTCCGTTAAAGCATGGGGAAGATGTCAGCAACTGTGCCCGTATTACTCAAAGGTAACAACGACTGTCGCACGTCTCCTAACAAGTGTGGCAGCGTTTAGGATTCGGATATATATATATGAAAGTAGCAATAGTGGAATCGTTTGTATAGGTAGATTAGCACTGAGCAGCAGCCAGCCTGGGGAATACTGCCGTAGCTAGGGCAATGCAACCACGCGGGCGCAGACTCCTGAATGCGATCGCCGATAACCTAACTAACTGATATTCAGTCTTATTTGTTTACGTGCCGGCATTCACTTAGACACGCCCGATGTGCTCTTTTTATTCAATTAATGTGGGAACGGGGTCAACTATTGTCCTTTAGCATGTCTAATTAAGTATGTGTACTTCATTAGACATGCTATATATACTATAAATGTGGCATATATATATATATATATATAGAGAGAGAGAGAGAGATTTTTAGAAGGGTTAGTCATATCCAAGAACAGACATATCAATAATGACGTTAGGGCCCCATAGAGCTAGACGTGTTTGACGCGATTTTTTGTCTAAAGTATTTGTTTTTTGTCCAGGAGACATGCTGGGGAGCCTTATAAGAAATACTATATATATATATATATATATAGCGTGAGTCATATCGGAGAAATTTCAATGCCAACGTTACTAGAGCTAGCCCTGTGCTTATTTTTGACATGCTGGAGAGCCTTATTATAGGCGCAATATATATATACATATATATATATATATAGAGAGAGAGAGAGATATATATATAATAGATATATATGTATATTTATATATATATATATATATATATATATATATATATATATATATATATATATATATATATATATATATTATATATATATATATATATATCGCCTCTGATAAGACTATCCAGCATGCCAACGATAAGCAAGTTAAGCAAACATTTCTAGCGTCACACAGGACTAGCTCTACTAACGTTGGTGTTGATAATTCTGTTCTTGGATATGACTCACGCCTCTAAAAGTCTCTTTTGTATAGTTTCAGGTTTATTCACCATGACATGTTACTATAATGTATACGTAATAGTGTGTACCCGTGTATAGCATGTGCTCCCGTGGGAACACATGTATATGCGGATGTTCTCGTCGACCGGTTCCTGGACGCAGGCACCTGTCGTCGTGGATGTCTTAGAGTTTGGGAGCCCGGGTGAGAGGTTGGACTGCACATTTTCTATCGACCAGTCGCGCTCCGTCATGTCTGTGAGCCAGGCCCGTAACTGCTCGCGTTCTTGCGCGACTGCGCTATATATATATATATATATATATATATAAGGGAAATGACCAGCGGCATGTGGCCTCGTTGAACTGTATAAGGTAGACCGCTTACAAGCACAAAAAATCAAAAGCGTCAACTCAAGTAGCGTGCTACTGACGCTAATGACTGACGAGCTATCTGCCCCTTACTGCATACTTTTCCATACATTTGTATCTCTAGTACTCTTTTCCGATTGCTCTCCATTAAAATATAAGCGCGTACACATGGACTTAAAAAACCCCGCTCGTGCAATCGGTGCCCGCCTCTGTACAACAGACCCAACACCATTATGATATGTAGGAGGCTTTCGTGTGTACCGTCTCAATGCGGCCACGGTATTAACTTAATAGTTGTTAAACAGGGCAAATGATAAAAAGCACAATCCTTTGTTCTTCTCATCACCAAATTGCGGACGCTGTGTTGCAGTAGTTGCTTGGCAAACGCATAGCCACAAGTGTAGCTCGTTTGGAAGCTACTGTATAACGCCACTCAAAAGCAGCGGAGCCGCCTGTTAAGAGCCGCTCGCACAAATGAAGACACGCAGACACACATACTTTCAATTACGAATTTACTCTCACCGCTATGCGGCCGCCTCTGAAAGCGATTCCAGTTGAGGCGGTCCGAAGACGAACGCCGATTACTATAGCTACAATCCATTCACACGGGTGTATTCTTCCGCTATTGTTCTAATCAATTTGCAACGCGTGACCAGTTCGCGCGCATCTACGCCATAAGCCTCTCCCCCCTCTATAGTGTGGACTCGGTCCTGAGCGTGAGAATTACGTTATCGTTGTTGTTCTACGGTTGCTTTTTTATTGCTACTATTAGTGGTATTGTCGTTGTTGCCCTTGTGTTGTTGTTGTTGTTGTTGCTGTTGTTGCTGTTCTCTCTTTTATCTTTGTTCAATTCGTTGCAGTTACTATCGTTGTATTTTGATGTGTAGATGTATCGCAGCAACGCGCTATGTACCTCGCGGCTTCACACTATGCGCTCATGTACATTGATTGAGATGTACTAAGGGTGTGTAAAGAAACATGGCGTGCCTTAAAAGCAACTAAAAGTACATTCGTGGCTATACATCTGTGTATGTATATAGTATATATATATATATCTACAGGGGTCTTCAAGTGCGTATTCATAAGTAATAGCTACTATCCGAGAGCCTTACTTACCTCGGCGCCGGTACATGTCGGCGTTGAACTTGGATGTGGTCGATTTTCTCGTACATGGTGCTTACTTTCGGCCTGCCAACGCCGGCCGCCACTTTCGTACTACCAGGTGAGCCCACGGTCGAACCCGAAGCGGTTCCCGCCGAAGGCTGAACGTACTTCTGTATCACTGAGCTGACCATCGGAACACGGCGACAAGTCGCTGCCAACTGCCTCATAAGAAATACGCATATATATATATATATATATATAATATATATATTCATTATATATTATATATATATATATACATTCGTTCATAACGTAGAACCGTCACACACATGCGTTACTGGCAGCCATCGGTTACTACTGCGTGACTCGCAAACCCACAAATCCCTAAACCTCCACACCCTCGGGCTCGAAATTGCATCGCATTTCTTCGACATAATTAATGCTAGCGCAGAAATAAGAGCTAATGAAAACGACGCAGGAAGCTCAAAACGCCCTTAGAGAGAGAGAGAGAGAGAGAGAACACACTTAAAGCCTGAGTGGAACCAAATGAAGCAATAAAGTCGAGATCGTTCTAACCGTTATGTTCACTGCTGGCCGCGCTGATCAATGGTTGAACGGCAGCGTCCAGCGCATGCACGATCGCTGTTGTTGTTGTTGTTGCCGTCGGCGCCGACGACGTGGCAACGCTCGCCGATGATCCGACTGAGCGTAGCGACTGGACGTCTGCAGCGGCGGCGTTGCCGCCCACGGTGACGACGCCCCTGCTTGTGGCGCCCAACGGTGTGCTGCCGCCTCCTGGAGGAGCCGGCGCAGCGGCAGTGGACGGCACACCGCCCGGCTGATCTCCAGCGGCAGCGCTGCCACCGCACGATTGCAGTTTCGACAAGCTTGATGAGCGACTGGCGCTACATGGCGCCCCTATGGGCGGTAGGCCCACCGTCAGGTCGGCCAGGCTTCCTCCGCTGCAAGTCGAACCGCTGCACACATACACAAAGAAAGTTAGTACAGTTAGACAAACGCCTGTTCGGTTCGGACCTACGTTCCTACCTACGTTTAGACACCGTTAGAACGGGGCTGCAAATGAGTTGCTACTTGTGAATACTTATTGCTGAGCGAACTAAATAATTTATTTCTCCTTGACCACGTCGTTCAAAGCCCACACTGGCACGACAGAAATGATTCGCAGGATCTAGCGTGAATTCGGACATTTATATCAACAGCGCTTAGTAATACTACCTTACTAATGGCTACGGTTTTGGGACCAACGTAGAATAATTCCGGTCGGCTTTCTTGAGAGCGGTCAAACTATTACAGGAGAATATTATGCAGGACTGTTGAACAGACCTGCAGCAAGAGCTTACTAAGAAATTACCAGTTTTTACAGGAGAAGGTTACGTAGGTTCATTAAGCCAATAGGTCTTGTACACAAATCGCGGCTAGAATTGGCGGAACTGGCCAAATTGAGGCTCGAACTTATTGAACGACCCCCCTTCCTCTTTAATCCCCAGTCTTCTGACCAGACCCCCTGTTATGATTTTTTTCCGGAGATTTGAGAATAGCTTCTGTAGAAAGGCTGATACTGCTATCCGTGCTTAGTCTCAGTCAAACGATGCGGAGTTTTTTTTAGGCTGTGTAAATACTCTGAAATCTCGGTGGCAAAAGTGTATTAAGCTTTTCGGGGAGTTTATTATAAACACGTTTTAAAGAGCCTAATATGGCCCGCCATGCAGCCTCACGCATGGAAACGGCCGAGAAGAAATTAGTGAAAAAGACTCATTTTGAAATGTTTGCTGTACGAGGTCCGGAATGGAACTTTACCACAGCAGTTAGGTTCATTGGAGTATGCTTCGGAGAGCATACTGTGAGCAAACGCACCTGTCGGAGATAGTTCGAAAAGTTTCTTAGCGAACTTAAACAATATAGGATCATTAGCATCAGGGCTCAGAATACCTTCAGACACTAGGAGAAAACGTTTTTGGTGTGAATCAAATTTGAGAGTTAAATACATCCGCACTTGCGTGCAGGTCTCTTCAATTGTTTGACGCGTTGTTCCAAAAGTTGAAATTCTGAATGAGATAACCCTTAACCAAAACTCTATGAGATAACCCTAACCAAACCGCAAAGTATCATATACGTACATAGTTAAACGTGTACTAGCCACATTTATTACCTAGCATCGCGTACTGCTATCAAACTAGAAACATGATACACGAAATATAGAATAAATGAATAAACGGTTGGAAAACTTTATTTGCATTATCTACACGTATATATATATATATATATAGCATACACATGCTGCCACAAAAGATACATCAATGTGTCCGCGTATATTGCTGCGCTAAGAGCCCTTGATATAAATGCGTTCCATGTATAATTAGGTACACTAGTCAGGAGAATAATAAGTCCATCAAATGCTATATCCAGAGCGGTTTATTTATACTTATATATATATATATATATATATATAGCATACGCATGCTGCCACAAAAGATATATCAATGTGTCCTCGTATGTTGCTGCGCTAAGAGCCCTTGACATAAACGGGTTACATGTATAATTAGGTACACATGTCAGGAGAATAATAAGTCCATCAAATGCTATATCCAGAGCGGTTTGTTTATATATATATATATATATATATATACATATGCTCCGCATGCATATATGTTTGCACATGTGAGCGTATAGTTCTTCCCCCGCATATAGGTTTATATATCACAGACTATCGTTAAGCAATCGCATGTATGGGTCCGTGTGGGTGTAAGTTTGTGTTTTTGCACAACACACACACACACCCCGTGTGTGTGTGGCACCGCAAGTGAAAGAGGCTGTCGAAATGAAGAACCGAATGAAGCAGCGGCGTGAACAACTCTTCGTCCGCGCTGGGGCTGCTGGCCTGCGTACTGGTGGTCGCGGCGATAACAGCAGCAGCAGCAGGAGCAGCAGGCGTAGTAGATCGAAGCATTTGCAAGAAGATGAGACCTAAGCAAGACGAGAAGCCGGATATCTATCTACCCCTTTGCTGCGGAACGGAGCAAACTTAAGTTTGCCCACCGCCTACCAATGCGGTTCGATATCCCTCGGCCGTTCCGCCGGCTTGCTCCACAGTAGACCTCTTTGTTCAGTTGAACGTCGGTGGTTAAAGCCGAATTAATATCCCGTTCTCACGGGTTAAGGCAAACGCCGACAACAGTGCCTACAGCCCCGCTGGCCATGTTGAGCAATGGCCGCTCAACGGCACCCCGGGACCGCTTGGCCCTCCGACTACGCGCTTTCTACCCTTAGTAGTAGTAGTAGTAATAGGAGAAGTAGTGGTATAGTAGTAGTAGTAGTAGCAGAGCCTTCAAAAAAGGGAAAGCTATTGGCCAACATCCAGCTACAGCGCTTTGCTTAATACATGAGCACAACATAATACACATACTTTACGATGTCATGTCTCCTTAGCTTGTAATGTGTGTTCTATAAAAATTCACGATTCCATTAGCTTGTTTTTTACTAATTTATTTGAGGCCTATCCAGTTAGTCCAAATATGTCAAGATTGACATTTTTTCCCTGAGAACGTCTGGCAGGAAGGTGATATCCTTATTTTGTCAATACAGGTATTTAAAATGAAAAAATAAAATGTTTTAATGAAAAGCTTAGCAGTATATTTGTACAATATATACAGGGTCTACCATAGCCGTATGTGCTTATTATAAGGTCTGGTAGAACTCGACAAGAAAATATTTGTTTCCCAATGGAAGAAGGGGGCGGAAACGTCTCGTGTGAGATTAAGGATAAAATTTGTAAATGTAGTTATTCTCTGTTTATTTCTGCTACATATTTGCGCAAAACCTACGTTTGCGGAAGAACCAGTCAACGCAAGTTAGTAAAAGGCGAACAGCCGGATTAAGGAAAGTCATGGGATTAGGAAAGTCATAAAAAGTAGATATGTTGTTAAGTTTTACGTTGAAGCTTCCACGTTCAGGACCGTAATTTTTTTCCATTACGACTAAAAGTTTAGCTCAAAAAACTATTCTCACGTAATAGCAAATTTACTGCCTATCACTTTCAACGAAAATTTCAACGTAAACATAACAACGTTTAGACTTCCTATGACTTTCCTTCAGCCAGCTATTCGCCTTTCGCTAGCGTCGGGTGTCATTCTGATTATGCAGAACTTTCCGCGCCAGTATGATCGGTTCTCTCATGCATTGATTAGGCCTTCCGCAAACGTATATTTTGCACAACTACGTAGGAGAAAAAGGCAGATTAACTACCTTTATAAATTTGATCCTTACTTCTAAAGAAGACGTTTCCGCTCCCTCCTTCCGTTGGGAAAAATATTTTCTTGCCGAGTTCCACCAGTTTAAAATAAGTACATACGGTTATGATATATCATGTATATATATATATATATATATATATATAATCTAACCGAACGTAACAAAAATGATCATTCTGGTTATACGTTACGTCCGGGCGTTAACCGCCTGTATAAGATGTCCAAAATAGAAGCAGCGTGCGCAAACAGACCGATAGGAAGACTTCTGTGTGTTTTTATGCTGCATGTTGTCATTCGCTTTCTTCTTGGTCTGTCTAGAGTTCCGTAATAAAATTATCTATTTTCAACCCGTGTACAAATATTCCTCTACCTATAAGCTAACGGAAGCGCGCGTCAAAGCCCAGAGACGGGCGTTGACGCAAAAAGTCGTCCTCGAGAAACTCGCCAGCCATTGACAGAAAGCCAGTGATCTACTTGGCTTGGATTTGCTCTAATTCAGAAACGCCAGACGACCAATCCGTATGCGATGCTTAAAACGATGTTTACCGAAGCTAGCTGTCCCAGTTGGGTACACTTACTGGGCCCGTCGGTTCGTAGCAGGACTGGACAAACCTTCAAATGAATCTTGGTCTTTATGATAGCAGCTAAAATCTAAGTGTTCGCGTAAGCAATATTTTGACCTTTCATTGACGCCTTCCATACCGTTACCTTCTGGCTAAAATCTGACGTTGTCTGTATTGCCGACGCCCTACTTTGAGAACGGCTGTGATATTTCGGCGATAGTCAACTACACATGGAGGGTGCATTCCAGGGGGCCTGTAGAGGAAAAGAACAACTAGGAATACTAAAACTACTATATATATATATATATATATATATATATACATATATATATATATATATATATATATATATATATATATATATATTTATATATATTTATATATATGACTAAGTTTTGCGTAGCAATATAAGCATACTAGAGATAACAAAAGAAAATGTTAGAAATATATGTACGACCTTGCATATACCGACTTTTCCTATTTTTCGCATGGACTGCTTCTTTGTTTCTCGCTCTTGTTTGCTCGGAGGAACTATGGATTACTGGCATTACCATACACTTTTCTGGAGACAGAATTCCTGTCAAGGAATGTCATCATTCGGTGTACTAAGCTGCACGTGAATGTGAAACGGGTGGCCACACTACGCAATGTGCGCAAACAAACTTGGCTGGAGAAAGTGTGCTAGCACTCTTAAGATCATACACCCGAACAACAGTGACACCAACATATACAGAATCTCGTTCAAGCAGGTTTGAATCATACAGACAACCGTGCTATATATGGCTGGACTAATAATGAAGCTTACTAGTCTCAGCTGGCTAGCTGCTCAATCCGATCATAGCGACATTCTCGCTAATTAATCGAAACCGAACAGGTTGCACAGTATTTGCATATAATGTAGCAAAACGCCTTAATCAAAACTGTGTGCATTTGCAGGCATGGTGGGTCCATAAGAACGCATGTGGAAAAATAAAATATAAGCTAATCGTGTAGTTAGCAAGTTCCGTACGAAGTTGCCGCTGTACGCTTTAGGCAAACAAATTGTTAGCACAGGCAATTTATTTTGCTTCTAGGTTATTTGCGACTACGAATATTACTGTATGATGGAGCGTATTTGCAAGATCAGCGTAGAGAAATTACGTATTGGTGGTCAGCGATATTGGAGATATTCTGAGTATCATACGGAAACTGTTCATCCCACATCTACATCAACTGATAGAAGTAGATACTGTGCATCCATTTCTATATACATATTTTGATGTACTTTTTAAATATGAACGTTTGTTTTTATAAAATCAATTGATATGATAGCTCTAACTCTAAAGAGCAAACTTACGAAAAATTGATTCGAACAGATATGTGTCGTGCTAGAGTCGAACCGGCGATCCCTAGTGAGAGAGTTGCTGCGCATCTCCTCTACTTCACTCCGTCGACAAACGATAAGATTCCTTCACATGATAACAATCGATAGCGCGGTGGAAAAGTAGGAGTCTTATAAATAATGCAATGCTAATGAATATTAGTTTAGCTTCGTGCGGTCTGGACGAGGAAAGAGACACAGTGGAAGAAGTCGAGTACAGAAGTTAAACACGTGTTAAGTTTTCTCGTAAACCCCACAGGTAGTTTGCGTTGAACATTTAGGTAATCATTCTGTTGTGCATCGCCGTGCTTAACCACGACACAAGTGTAAATATAGTCAGTCAGTATTAGACATTAAAACGACATTGTTGTGTTCTTCTTCTGCCCTGATAAACTCGTGTATTGCTGCGCGCGTCGGACTCAGTCTGCGCAATTAAATTACTCCGTCACCCGCCACGACGTTTTTGTGTGTTCGACAAAAAGTTCGACAACATTCGAATTGAAATTCGATAGTGTAATTAGTATTGCGATTTGATTTTCCTGACAGCCGTTATGTCGACACGTCTTGGACTTAGCGCGCTGCTTGTCAACATTGCTTGAATTAAGTCATGGAAAGCTAATCTTCTCATACGTCTGCCGATTTTGAAGAAAACCCTATAATGGGGAGAAGTGCTCCTTCATCGGCTGCGACGAAAAGCGGAGATGGTAATCCTCCTTGTATGGTAATAAAAAGCAGAATTTTACTGCACTTTGTCGGTACCTAGAATATTATAGGACGAGAGATCAATGGCGACGTCGAAAACGGCCAAAAGGGGCATAAAAGTAAATTCTGCGAGTGCGAACTATGCTCTAGTGAACAAAATTTTCACACACACGATTCTGCGCACTACACATCAGGATGCACTTCTTTCTATAGTTTTGGACATTCCTGCAGTCGAAAAAATCGAGAATTGGAGCGCGCGTCTGGGCCCAATCTACAAAAGTTCAGTTCACTACCGTTCTGCTATGTTAGGTAACCTTAGGGTCTCCAGTGTCAAAGGCTTAACCACGCAGTTGCTTGAATTCGAAATGACGAAATAAGCTCTGGTCGCGTTAAATCAACGTGGTGAGTACTTCTAGTTGACACCAAAACGCCGCAAAGTTAGTACGCTACTTATTTTTAGCCTTTATGTACTTTATATTGCCAGAGGTTTCACTCAGGACCTTCTGCCAGAAAACTATCTGCGCTAAGTGCATGACACTGTTATTTTGTATTCCCCCAGCGGCGCTTCAATTGGACATTCAGGCAGCACATGTACAGACGGAGGAGAGGGTTGTCAAAGTCTTCAAAACAGTGGTTACGACAGAACGTTGACACGCGGTGGCACTTCGAATCGAGTCTAAAGACGTGCACGACAGTTCGGCGTAGCAACCGACTCATCCCGCTTGTACATAAATAGCATGTCAGTACAAAATTTGCACAAATGTGGAGATCACGCTGATGGGACGGGAACACGTGCCAAATGCTTCACGGCGGAAAACTGTCGTCGCTTCTGAGGAATGGTGAATCGACGTAACGGAAGCACTCGGCAAGTGCTAGACACGCTTTAATATGAAGACAGTGAAAACGTGGTCTTCTGACTACAGAGAACACATTCTACCGGTATCTATCCAGAAATATCCTCAATGCGGTATCAGCAAATGGAACACGACAGGCGTGTAACCTGTTAGGGTCATCAAATATAAACCTTTCAAACATATAGGTACAAAACGCTTTAACAACATAAAAAGAGCTCGATGACGGGTCCGAACCGGATAACGGGAGTGCTTTTTGAACGCTTTAAGAGCACGAAGGAACATTGCACGTCTATTTAGCAGGATTTTGGCTGGAAAAGCCGAATCGTTAGCTGACCGGAGAGACGGCAGATTGTCTATAATTGCGAAAAACAAATTAGGTTAAACACAATCTTACGACATACAGCCCAAGAACGGTGACGCCTTTATAACACCGAATTTTCTCAAAGTGTATGTAATATATATATATATTAAGTGAGTGGGTGGAGAGCACTAAAATAATACGTAAAGTGCAATAGTGTTCCAGCAGAAGACCGTAGCATGGCGTGCGCATTTCTCGACTGTGCTGCTGCCTATAACCAAGTGTGTAGAGCAGAATTGTATGAGATCATTGAGGACCGTTGGCTCAACAAAAATTGTCTGAATTGCTAAGGATGTTGTCTACCCATAACAGAGTAATACTGACATGTAAAGAGTACGGTTCAGATTATGTACAAACGAGGTTAGGCTTTCGCCAGAGATGTCCACTTAGTCCGATTATGTTTATGCTCTACTTAGACTCCGGTCTAACCTGCGTGTGCTGTCGTATATCTGGATGCAATGGTAGATGAATGTCATATTTGAATGCAACGATGTGGTTACTTCACAGGAGACACTTCAATCAGACCAAGAGATCCTTGAAGCGCCAGGAGAAAGAAGTTGGATTTATCGGCTGAGCCATTATTGCCTTCGAAGTGAATAAGTGATTGTAATAACAGGATGAATAAATAACTATAGCCATAACGTTTGACTTTTGCGATAACACAAGAAGGCCTTGCATCAGATTGTTTCACCCATCTCGACATCCTGCTCGGTTAACCTCGCTGCAGCTTTGTGAGAGCTCGGCCACCCTTTAGACGCTACAATGAATATCTCAGTTAGCCGTCGTATTTTGCCATGGGTAAAAGTGCTAGACAAAAGGTCGTTCACTTAGACATTTCAAGGGAGATCGGAGATCTGACAGATTTTGGCTTCTTTCCAATTTACGCAACGCCTATCGGGCATTCGTTACGTACTCAACCCTTCTAAGCCGACGACGACCAACGCATGGCAGTTACCAGCTCAGTAGTAGCTGTGCTGTCCATTAATTACTAGGAAAAAAAATTTCGGAGGCATTATATGGTTGAATTGTTTATTTTCTCTGTAAAATTCGCCTATAGATATCTAATATAGATTTGTATTTTATAGGTCATATTGTAAATGTATGGGATGAGGTGAAAAACGAGTTATAGCCAAGCCCCAGCTCTAGCGGGGCTCCCGAAACTCGTCAATACTATGCGCGAGGAGTGTAATAATTTTTCGGAGCAATTAATTGATAAGTTGATTAGATCGATGCCAACGTGCTGGCCGCTATTAGGGTACACCGAGGTAATCCAGACAATTTAAGCCTATCTTCCGTAAAGCATTCCGAAACTGGACACTATGTTTGAATGACTATTATGAATGACTATGAATTTCCACAAGTTCGCTTCGACGTGCGTTACTTACACGTCTCAAGCACCTAGTCATAGTGAGTATTAGATAGATATAGTTTATCAAGTTGCTAGAATTTTGTTCATCTGTGCACCCACCATCGACCCCCCCCACACACACACATACATACATACGCCCAGGCTCATTGGCTTGACTCGGCATACTTATCGCTGCAAGTTGGCCCGTGTTACGTGCATTTGCTTTTTGTTACGATGGTTTAGTACGTCAGAAACAGTGACGCCATTAGCAAGGCGTTACTCGGTTTATGGCCGGAAAGGCTAATGGCCCAAAGACGCAGTGTGCGTGTGTCGCTTCGTTAAGCTATACGCGCTTGAACTCCACGCGACGAAACCACAACAGCGGCAACGGCCGCGGCGGCTGCAGCGGC
>QVRM01002395.1:52500-71950 GCA_003439945.1 Dermanyssus gallinae
AACCTGTTATGGGCATCAATGAACAAAAAACGCAGAAAACTTTGCAGGGCACGACATACGCGTTAAAGACGATGAGCAGTACTAAAAACATGTTCTTATTGTGCCAGTCAAAATGTTAGCAGACTCACGCTTTCTCTCTTTTTCTATATATATATATATATATATATATAAATAAAATAACATCTGCTCGGGGACGATGCGTACAAAGGGTAGGCGATTTCATTTTGGCGGAGACCTGGGCACGAGAGCACTTTGATATACGGGTTTCTATGGGTACCATACACTAGCATCATGCAGAAAGAGCCCAGTTAGGCCAAGCGGGGCGGACGCAATTTTTGTTAGACCGACAGTGGGAGATATGAGCGTGGGAATATTTAGCAGAAAGTCTGATCACAGTAATGTCGTCAAAACTAAAACTAGTAGTTACCTATGTGCAACCGGCGAAGACGGGATCAACCGAGACGATGGTCGAGCGACCCTTGCTTTTACGACTTTTGCTACAATTTACAGGGGACGACAATTCTTTACAGGAGGACACAGGACTCAGAAAGCATATACCCATTGGTAACCGGGTAAAAATTAGAGGCAGTGTTTAAGAGCGAGAGGGGGGAAGGCTCATGGAGGAAGCTTAACGGCAACGTCATTTTAGAATAACTTAGCCGGGTACTCCCGCTGGCCAGAGGAAAAGAATGCTATGAACGCAGTCTGGTAGGCTAATTAGAGTCTGCGATGCTGCCATTGCAGGAGAGAAGCGGAAGACTTTGGTTTAACGAACGGTGCAGTGCGGCCAAGCAAGCTAGTACGTTAACGCGAAAATATGTAAAGGCCGTTCTGGTGATGAGGCCGTTAGCTGCGTTGAATAAATGGTTAGTTAAGAAAGTGCATGAGGCAGATAAACTGAAGTACTGGGAAAAGAAAGAGTGGGTCGCAATATGGGAGGCTGACGAACGTTCATATACATGATAGAAGCGGAAGGGGAGGAGACAGTGTTTCGTAGAGACAGGCAGGCTAGTCGAACACTTCAGGGGGATATTGGCCGGGTCGGACACAACTCCGAAAGCGCCGCTAGAATACAAAGACCCATGGGATCAGATAACAGAGGAAGCGAGAGTTTGGATAAGAAGGGCAATCTCACTCGGAGAAGTGATAGAAGCAATCGTCGCAGCACCACGAAGGACGGCGCACGGGAGGAACTTGATGAGAAATGAACAAGTGAGACATACTCTAATACTCGCACCATGCTAGCAAGCCCAATCGAATTAATGCTTAAATAAGAAAAGCGACCTTAATAGTAATTTCAAATGGAAACGGAATAGAAATTAAACTAGAGGTTTGAAGGGGAATAGCAATAAGAAGCTGCCCGTATAAGCTATTCCCGGGGATAATATTTAGAAGACTAGGGTCTTTTTGGAGCACCGGGGTAATATCGGATGAGCAACATGGATCATCATTATCATCATTTTAAGACAACCCACGGTCCTAATTGATAACGAGATCGGTATTGCGGAGGAGGTTGCTTAAACCGCAGGTGTCGCGCAGGGCGATGGAGTGAGCCCACTGCTGTTTTCCGTACTTCTGGGTAGACTACAAGAGCGGATAAAAACGGGCTGGATCCGGGAGTGGGTCAGAATCTTACCACAGGTGAATCAAGGAAACCAGGGAAATCAGGGAATTTTAAATCAGGGAAACAGTAATAGAATTTGTAAATAAATTTACATACCTAGGCATAACTTTATTAACAAGCGATAGCAGCTTTCGATCACACATCCAGGAGAGGGTCAGGAAGGCCACCATCGCAGATGCGGCAATTAAACGTTCACCTATGCTTTCACTTCATGCAGCAATCGCTCTTTTCGGGATGCAGATAGCGCCTATCGCTGTTCCACTAATATGGAATAAGGTGGGAGTAGACGAATGCGTTTAATTGACGGGGCGAGGTTGCGCTATCGAATACATGCAGGAATAGGGTTGTGCAAGTGTTGGAGGGTGGCCCGCTGCTGTCGGAAGATCTGCAAAAACGATGAAATCTAAAGGAAATGTGCGCCTTTGACGTTTATATGCGGAATTGGCAAACCAAAATTAGTGAGGTGGGAATATGTATTTATGGAACAGCAATGAGAAGCACTGAGTAGCCGGGTAGCGGAGTGAGAGATCGACATACAACTATTATCTTTGCAGCCCACGGATTTTATCACGTTCTGTGCAACGTGGAGGGTTTTCATGAACCACAGGACGACTGTCGATGCAGATAGTGCTAGACAGCAAATGTGATCGATACTGCGCCGTGGTACGTCTGGCAATTCGGTCCATAGCGGAACTAGCAAAACGCTAGATTGTTAGTTGTCTCGAAACACTCTGATGTAACACAAACCTATTCACTCAGCCCGGGTGTTAAGAAAAAAGATAGTATAGAGAAAACGGTTAAAAGAAACGACGATAAATAGCAGCGGGCTGCGATAGCAATAACAGCCTGTAGCAAGCCAGTCAGTCTTCCTCAGACGGTATGGAGCAAATCGAACACCTGTATTGGATCACGATTGGACGTAATATCTATGTGTATTCACATATATAAACAGCGATGAACGGCCCGCCCCTGCCGACGCCCTGTCGCTCGCGTCGCTCCTGACGACGGCTGTCCTGTTTGCCCTGTTTTATGCGCTGCACCAAAGTCCAGCGGAAGGAACGGCCAGGAATAGCAAACGATCAAACCAATCAGAAAGCCCCTGTGCAGGCGTCTTACATTGACCAACGATAAAGGCACTGGCAGCAGCAGCATTGACAGGGCACGTACGTACGCATTTGCAAATATTGGTCTGGTCTGTCGCTAGATGACCGTGTTTGTCCTATGACTAAAGCCAACTCCGAATGCCTTAGAGCCTGTGGATTGAGGATACATATGTAGAAGGTAGAATACCGGTGGTACAGCGAATCTACAAGCGACTTATTCTGAATAGCAACAAGAACAACAAAGATAATGGGGTAGATACATCTAGAGAGAGCGAGGCATGATTGAATAAACGCATGTTGCTGTTACTACGGGTAATGCTCTCTATCGCCGTAGTTCTGAGCAACAAGATTCGCACTTGTCGCTGAAGAGAGCCGCACGTTCCGGATACGGCCTCCTTTGGCCATGGCAGACCGAAGGAGAAGGGCAAAGAGACGCCTTGTCGCATTGTCTCGTTGTTTCTGCTGATTCTCGTGGTTGTAATGAATAATGCATTGGGCAAATGCAATCAGATTCATGCGTTTCTAAAAGAAAAGCCGATGCATCGTAATAGAAGGTCATGCAGCAAACAAGCAACTGCACTGTATACCACTCAAACTGTATTCTTACATTAACGCGCAAAATGGCGTAAAATAACAATCATCTTGCGCGGCACAACTCGATTGATGTTTGTTGTTGTTGTTCACACGTCGGCGATTCGGGTTCTCTTTGGTTGTGGCAAATGTAGGGGGCCACTTTAGTTTCGCTTTTTTTCTAGTAACAACCCACATAGCCGGTAATTGTTTTATCTATACAGCAAAACTTCACTGAAAGTAATATCGCCCACATGGTTCAGCTGAATTCTTAAAAAAATAGTGGAAGTGGCTTTTAGTTACGATCTACACTAAAGTGAGTGGATCTCATACAGAGAGCACCCACTCACCTAGTCCTCTGTGTAGAAAGTTCGCTTAATGACTGCTTATACATTCGTGACCTTCCTTCGTTAGATGGCTCTTATGCAACCAGTCAACAGCCGCGGTCACTTCCCTTAAACACGTAATGTTTACAGCAATGTTTTTTGACTGTATCAGAAAGCACGATCCTGAGATTTAGGGGGGATCCGTAGTTTCTATTTGCAAGCACATGCTAAATTAGACGTAATTAAAGAATGGCTTCACAACCTCATCGTACAGGGTAATTTATTCGTATATTCTAAGCAACACTATTCTAAGCAAACTTTTGTTAATAGATGCAATTGTCCGGTAGCAGGTTGTTCGGATTACGCAATACGATAGATGAACCGCATAGATACGACCGCAGGTTTGCGCAATCAACTTTGCCAACGTGTCCATGCGACTTTTGTGTATACTTATATATATATATATATATATATATATATATATACATACATACACATATATGCATATAAATACATATATTCGTGCATGCGCACATGATGGTGTAGAGCATTGAGAGCGGCTCTGACTGGCTCACTCACCTGTGATAGCGTGGCCGGTTGCAGAGCTTGACGACGGTCGTCTCCTCGCATGCGAGCGAATCGAGTCGGTTGCGCTCGAACCAGTTCAGCCGGAAGCGACGCGAATACACGACGTACATTAGCGTCGCTCCCAACGAGAGACACGCCATTGAGATGGCCACCAACAGCAACGGATACGGACCTCCGTGCTCTATCCGAGGCCACGAGTCGGCTGTCCAGCCGGGGCCATTCACGCCGTTCATGGTCGGGCGATAACGGTTTCACGATAGGCGCCAAAAAAACACAACTGCTCTCACCACTCGCGGACACCTTCCTTACTCGCGATACCCCGACGATAGGCACAGAACAACCCCCACACTATCCCAGTGCAGCAACGCAGAACAGGCAGCGGTGCCAGCGACTACAGCACGATCAGATCATCGGATCATCATCATCATCACCCGTACAGTGGTTCTGAAAAGGCCCCAAGTCGCATTCACAAGACAAGTCGTTTTGTAAAAGGGTCTGTATGCAAACTCATATATAATATATATATATAACTTGTTCTTTTATTAAATATCTTTTTCGGACGCAAAATAGTGCCATGGTTTACTTGGTATGTTTGAAACCTACCCTAAGCAATGACATGCACTTAGATATGTGTATGTGCATGTGCTTAAAAAACATTATTTGATAAATCATGCAATATTATTTGTTAAGGCATTCTGTCAAATATTCAGCGCTAGGTTACATTATACATAGTAGTGCACTTACGCTGATTTCTAGCCCATCTTCTTGTACGATGGCAAAAAATGAACTATGCACGAAAGCCGATTTGCTAGGGAAGAATTAATTTTTCCTACACAGAAGCATTTTGACCACGAACAACATTGTTCCACATTTCGAATTTAGCGTAATGAAGACAGTCTGGCTATATTGCCCCACCTCTTAACAGCATCGCCTACAACTTCAACAAAATTGTCAGAACAACAGTAACGACGCACAACGATAAGTTAACTAATAAATAGATCAGCTGGCCAGCGATTTAACACGAGACAAGTATCCAGAGGCAAGCGTAGAGATAGACAAATACACAGTACGCAGACATCTGCAGTACGCAGACAACACGAATACCGCGTCCGTTGTAACCATCGCCGCGCACGGGTAATCCCTCAGAAGAAAACCGAAAAAATTATGAGCAACAGCAAGCATGAGAGAAAGAGAGGGTGGGTGGAAATAAATAATGATTATCAAGTATTTTAGTTCTATCGATTATACAGAGTGAGACCGAAAGTCATACAGATGAAATGGAAAGGCATAGTAACAGGCCATTACTTCGAAAGACAACAACAACGACAACAACAGCAACGACAACAACAACGACAACAACAGCAACAACAACCCGCCGTACGAGCGCCTGTCTACTTGGGCGGTAAC
Organism: Dermanyssus gallinae; assembly: GCA_003439945.1. Classification (NCBI taxonomy): domain Eukaryota; kingdom Metazoa; phylum Arthropoda; class Arachnida; order Mesostigmata; family Dermanyssidae; genus Dermanyssus; species Dermanyssus gallinae. The sequence goes on from QVRM01002395.1 coordinate 58,119, forward strand.
CCGTTTAGTTACTCATTCGTTTATGCACGAACGCAATTATCTGCCGCTTAACACGAAACTCAGAGTCTGGCTTGCTGGTTTGAGACGTTATTAGCCCAGCGAGCAAGTCTGATATGTAGATAGGTGGTCAGGTAGATAGTTGGTAGCCCAAAACAAAGAAATAACCATGCTAAAGCTAGGTCGTACGTTTGATTGAAACGTAGCCTTATTGAAAGAGTTACAGGAACACACGAGGCGCATTCCCTTGGGCATCATCTAACCTTGAATGTGCCACTGTTCGATTCCGGCGCGCCGTTCTCAGTGAGCCGTTTGAGAATGTTTTTGGGCTTAATCGACTAGTTGACTCTCTAGATGCCTATTTATGACATCCTGTAGGAATTTTGCCTGCGACGGTTTTTGGAGTTTTTTGGCGTCTACTCCTGTCGTCGGTAGACACCTTTTTAGATTTTGTGCGCCGTAGTGCGCCGGCATAGGATATATTGCCTGTCACGACAGCAAAGGTACACTCAGGCTTCTTCTTCTTCTACTTTTAGTGCTGTGCCACTTGCGTTTTACGACCTTTAACACAGTCGAGATTTTCCAAGGTGCTGTTTAGATGTTGCATGAGGGCTTGCTTCACGACTTTCATTCAAATAGTGATCTCAACGCTTTGCTGGATGGCCGCCGTCTCTTAGAGCCTGAGTGGAGAACTTGGCAACTTTTCGACGTAAGGATCATCCTTGCACAGTGCAGTACCCGTGTTCGAGCTGGGGTGTTTTAAACCCCTTTGACTATCAGGATGTTTTAATTCTGTACAAAAATCTTGGATACTTGCTTTACTGAGACTTTTGTTAGTGTAGGTAATTTCCTTTGCATGACGAAATATTAGATATATATACTGGTTGAATTATTCCCATAAGCAGAAGTGGGTGGCTTTCTCTTGAGTGAAATTAAAAGTTTTTGATTGAGGACACCTTACAATGAGCGTGGTGTATTGGAGATCTAATAAAATGTGGGGACTCTGCAAAGGGACCCGCTAAGCTGCGTTTCGTTTGCCCTTCTCCATGCGGGTTCATTATACGGGAAGAACGTTCACAGCGCATATAAACAAGACCGTACGGAGGGCCCTTGACTCTCTTTACGGAGGTGCAGGCAATGCCCGAGCGGCAACTGTCCATTTACTAAATACCATGCAGTAGAATGCGCACTGGGGCATAAACCGTTGCACTACTTCAGTAGCCGGAAGCGTGATAAAGATAAAAAATATGAAGATAAACTTATTAAATGTATATTACACTTGTGAATGCGCATTACACGTATTAAACGTATATTATACGTAAACGCGCAAAATCATATTGTGAGGTTTAATTATAGAGCGTTGGTGCTCATCTCGTAAAACAACGTTAACATCCGTCGCTGATGCCACTGCTTAAATTATTTAACGCCACGTGTAGTACGAAAAGGACGGCAGGATACCTGCGGGACATTAGACATTAATCCCCAATTGTAAAAGATTAACCCGTAGTTGCAGTATACTAGTCTGTAGGTTTAAGTCTGTAGGTCAATTTATTTTCAATGAATGTTTGTAAAAGTAACCTACCATTTATTTTTTGACCAATAGACGCCCTATACACACGTACACTCAGATTTCTGTTTGTCTCTCTCAATAATCGTGTAATTCTGTTGCGGTACACGTTGTATTGGGACAGCAACCAAACAGATTTATTATTCAAAAAACGCCAGAAGATATATTTTGCACGACGCTTAAACATCTCCGATATTGTTGATGGCGTATTGTCGCTGTACAATTTGTCTAATATGTAGCATCGAACATACTCGAAACAGGAACTGTTAATCGGGCTTTTAGATAAAAGCATATAGATTGCGTGAATTGTGTATGAACAATTGTCTCCGCGCGAACATGTAGTCACAAAACTCTTATTCAGGATTAGCCCCATCAGATGCTGCAATTCCTCGATGAATGTCGGGCGACAGCTTTTGACTCAATAATTCGGATGCTTTCGATTTTCCCATTGAAAGGTTATGGCTCAAACGTACACGCTGAATTAGCTTGAGTGTAAGGGGAGTTGGGCCCCCATTGTCTCAGACGCCAATGTGTGGGTATTTCGCCAACCAAATTGGTGGGGCTAACCAACGTCAAGCCGCAGTCCTGCGCCAAGGCGAGTCGTCTCGTCGTCCAAACGAGTACGATATTGGACACATAACCGAGCTGCAGCTCCACCTCAACGGACTACCAACGAATCCAAACTCGGTTTTGTACGCAACAGAAAAAGTCTATTAATCGGGCTTGCTAGTTGCTGCAGCGGGGTTGCCTAACTGCCGTGGTTAGCCCTATTATAAACGGAGAAGGGGAGTCGAATAAAGACGACAACCTGTCAGCCTTTAAAGTTCAATGATATATAAGCTAACCTGTCACTACCCATTAATGCTCCAACCCTGAGTTAATGATGGCACGATTGCGGGCCCGGCCATCATGACGGCAATCCGCACACCTAGACTACCTAGTGAGACCGGAACCATTACCTGATCTATTGCCTCGGCGGTCAGTTTAAGGCTTAGTATGTCCTCCAAAGTGTCTAGGTTAAGACCAATAAATGGAAGTTGGAACTGTGAGAGCCAACGATGTAGACAAGTTGCAACCTCTTAACAAGTATGTCAACCTCGTAGCTAAGAAGCAGGATCTAAGGGGAAATTGGGCTTCAGTGGGCCCCAGGATGGCCTTCCTGCCAGCTTATGTTTTTGCAACACGTCCGGCAACAAAAGTACAGCCAGCAGCTTCGGGTTAACCTTGCCCAGCATGCGGCAGCCAGGAACTAGGCAAAGTTTGTCCTTTAGATCTAATGGTTCGACTTCTTCGTGGGCTGCGACAGAAGTGATGCGCTTTATGGCACCCAGGTCGTGATGAGCGACCGCGACATCATCTGCATGCATCACAACTATGGCCTTTCCGTATTTCTGTCGGAACACATTGAACAAAGCCGTCAAGAAGACAAGTCTAGAAGACGCATCTCAGCGGAGGTCCCATATTTTGTCTTAGCCGCAACACATCCTGCTTGCCCTGTACAACTAAGGCGTCCTCATCAAACAAAAAGTCTACAGTACTAAGCGTCATAAAGTGCTTATCCTCGAACATGCTAATTTTGCTCCACCAGCCACTCTTGCAGGAAACGGCTGGTGATTGCGGATGCGCCGTCTTGCAGAGACACATATTGCCAACTCTTAGAAACAGAAGTTATCAACGGTTTCACTACAGTTTCCAAAACACGCAAATAAACTTTTCATGTCACTTTTTAACGGCATTTTTTTAAAAGTACGGTGCCATCACCCCTTCATTACATACGACACAATACACGCACATAAGCTGTAAACTTGCGAGGTACGAAAACGGAAATTTGGCCAAACGTCAAAGCCGAGAGAGGACAGTGTGTTTGTCGAAGGACGGTCAGGTTGATTTGCAGGGCGTCAGTCGCGATGCGAGATAACGGGAACTGGTAGTGCATATACAATACTGCTCGCGGTTGCTCGGACGAGTTTTCACGAAGAAAGTAGTTGATCTCGTAAACTCTGTCCTACAGTAAGGACTCTTCTGGGCAATCCAACGGTAATTTGGCGTAGAATTTTTTTACTCTAATTATCTAAGTTAAATCTAAATTTAATCTAAAATGTTTATCTTTTCGTCATAGAAGAGTTGAATACGGCCTGCTGCTTTGCGCTTGAGGAAACCCATAAACACCCGACACCGAGCAAGTCTATTCAATTTCACTCAGCCTCAGAGAGAACATGTCTGAAGTTTACGGTATAAGGTCGACAGCTGAGATCATCCTGAACAATTCGACGGATGACGAGGCAACGACACATCCATTTTGGGGCTCAAAGAACACATCAAAGCGCGATGATTGCCCAAAATTCACTTTTTTACAGTACCTGCACCGCGCACTCAATCGCGAATCTTTTGCTCTACTGTGTGCTTCTGCGTGCTTAGTCTTAATCTTATAAATTGTGTTTTTCGGACAATGACGGGACTTTATAATCTCATTAGGGGTTCGTTCGGCACGATGAGCAAGAAAAATCGCGAATCTTTGTTAAAATTATTTACACGCAGTTGTTTGGTCGTTGATGTTTGTTTACATGCTACTTATAAGAGGCTATAGGCTCTCGGTTGGATATTAGACATGAACGCATAATGGAAACGTTTAGGTAGCCTGCCTAAAGTTCGACCAGCCAACCCTTTCTATATACGAGAATATATATATATATATGTTTCGTTATTTTGATAGCAGAACGGAGACGTAATAGTCAACTGCTGAGGAGGCACGTAGAGAAGACTGCGCTATATTCCAGATGTAATCGAACGCTGTAGCCAAATATTGCAACGTCAATAAAAACGAAAACGGAAACTTGGCCAAACATCAAAGTCGAGAGGTGAGAGCCATCGCTGCAAGTCCGGCTCAGGGCTAGAAATAGACTTGAAATTAAATTTCAGCGGAAGCCACTTGTCGTTGCACGTGTTTGCCAAAGGACGGCCAGGCTGATTTGCAGGCTGCGGGTTGCGATGCCAGATATTTGGGAACTTGTAGTGCATATGCAATATTGCTTGCGGTCGCTCGAACGAGTTCCCACGAAGAAAGAAGTAAAATATCTGTATATGTCCATTTCTTTGTCTGTTAAAACACATGCATGCTAATGCATAAGCGCACAATGACAATGTACAAAATTGTTCAAATGTTGCATCACATCTCTACTCGGTCCTGCGCGCGAGATTGGCTCGACCTGCATTCAACAACAGCCACCGCAGCCGGACTGACATAACCGGCGCATAGTGCTGTTCATTTCGACAATATCGTATGCGATCGTATGTTCTCAGACTGTTTGGTCAGGTCGGTATTTGCGAATGGACAGGCGCCGGGGCCAGACAACATGTCTGCCGGTGCTGACTTGTATTTGCAGCATTCAATGCCACCTACCAATCTATCTTCAAGGGCCGTGTTTGATTATCATATAACGTCAGTTCTTGTAAACAACTGCAGTAGTGTCAATAGCGTGCGTGTGCTTCACTACGAGCAGTCGGCAAACACCTGCGTATGTATTGACGCGCCTCACCGAGACAAGGGCAACCGCGAGTTGTTTGCTCCGCAGATCGATTAGTATGTTCTACTTCGCCCGTAGTTCATCGACGCACTATACGTTAAATAACGCATAGCATTCAACTTAAACTTACGTGATCCCACTCACCATCTGTTATGCTGCAACAGGTAGCATCGGATCATATCCTACGATAAACCGCTATCCTCCCATTCCAAGGGTTGCGCCTGTCTAGATTGCTTCACTTTCAGTAGTCTTTTTACTGCCCCCATTGAAATTCCGGGCATGATTCGCCCGGAAAAACTCTCTCTATGTCTCTCTTTCATCCTTATATGTATGTATGTATATATATATATATATATATATATACATATATATATAAGGAGGATTTTTTATGTGAGATTCTGATGCCACTCATTTCTATATATATATATATATATATATAATCAAGAACTATTTAAAACAACAGTTCTCTCGAAATTCATATATTCAATAGTACCGGTTGATCTCCTTGACGTTGTTGACGTTCTCTTTTTCCCCTCCCCATTATATAGCTACCTTGCTGTATTTCTACAAGATTCAAGCAGACAGCAGAGTCAGTGGAAGTGAAGGAAGAATTAGAGAAGGGGAAATGGGGAATTGGCCTTAAAGGAAGAGAAAGATGTTAAGCCAACATGTTGCAATGTGTACTTTGGTGTTGGCTCCCGAGAAGCTCGGATGGCGGAGAAGACGTCATGTGAACGACGTGTGACGTCGTAGGTTGCGAATTGTAGCCGCTTGAACGGCAGTTGGCCAGTGTTGAAGTTTGCCTTATTTTTTAATAAACCTTACGTTGTTGAAAGCCATTCAGTTGTACTCTGTAGAACCCTCTACTACGTAGGCAGAAGATAGCATTTTCTGCTTACATTTATAAACGGGTAATAGGTGTCCACGCAGATTTTGTTCCGGGATAATTTCTTGGGATGGGAACTTATTAGATCCAATTTATTATAACCCCCCTTTCCCCGTATTATATACTGCAATCCAACGCATAGGTCGATATACGCAGAATCAGAAAAAGATACACTAGTAGAACGCTGGTAGCCCTTCGTAGCCCCTCGTAAACGAGCACCACTTAAATGTGTCCCGCGCTTGTCAAATCTTTCTTAATACCGCGTCTAATGTTGTTGTTGTTGTTGCTGCTGTTTTTTTATTGTTGTAGTAGTACTTTTGTCACCGGTACATTTGCGCGACTGTCTGTCTAGACATTCAATTTTGCGCGGGCCGAGAGGTCAAGGTATCGCGTGGGTGCCGGAATGCGGATAACGTAGTTAGCGTGCACCGGCTATCTGGGCTAGGCGGCTCCATCTATGAACGACGACGTAGGGGAACACATGACGTGGTCGAGTGGTGGCAGAATCTTAGTGATTCTCGATGCCGACGGCCACATATAGGCAGGTGCGGATGACGAACACAGATAGGCTTGATGAAGGACGTATTTCGCTTTGCTTTCAATGGCAGCCGTTGGGACCCTTAGATTAAAACGAGGTATATGGTATTTGTGCACAAGCATGCGAGCCAGGCAACTTGCGAGATAATGTAAATTTGCGCCACCGCTTGACGATTCTGGGTTAAGTGGCCGAGTTTTGCGCCAGGGAAGGAGCGCCGCCTCTTCAAACGCGCAGACTGGCCTATGCCGACTATTGTAGGCCTTACACTAAAATGATTTTTTTCTTATTTAATCAGTTACCAGGAGACCAAGAGATTTAACCGTTACGTGTGGCATACTGGCGCAAGATTAGACTAATTAACAATTATTTTCTTCCTGTTATTTAGAAGACCGCGCCCGCACGAGTTTAGGCTAATTTGGATCGGCTGTAAACAGAAGCCTTTTTTTGTTGTTCTGGGACGTTTCGGGAATGCATGATGCACATGCGCCACTAGCAGCCTGCGTGACTAGTGTGAGACTCGCAAACCCACTAAACCCGGATTCCTCCCCACCCCCCCCCCAAGGCTCGGTATTACTTTGGCATTACTTCGAAGCCGTGGGAGAGGCGTCTCTGCCGTTCAGACTATCATCCCGCATGTCTACCTGCGGTTGGATAGGGGGATGCCATTTTGTGATCCGTCCTGTAAGGGTGCGCGAGACCATGAGGGCCTGGCTGCTCAGAAGCCTGTAAAGCGGTTTAATTACAGTACGTTTAACATAAAAGTAAAGAATCTAAAACGCAGCCAATGGAAACCACAAAGCAAAATAGTCGAAAAAAAACGGCTTAAATAGACATTTTTAGTATCTTGTAGTACTTTTGCAACGAAAGTGGCGAATCGTTGTCATGCAGACCCATCACAACGCAGCCCATCCCGAACAAGTGTCCTAAAATGATCGGTAAACGTCGCCGTAGTCGTTATGGTATTTGCGGCCACATTGTGTATGCATTGCATGCACAGAAAGAGACGCGACGCACCGAATTCGACGTTTAGAAGTAGAATATTTAACGAGATTTCGTTGCTGCTGATGTTGCAGGTGTTAGACAAGGAGACAGCAAATAACCTTGAGTAGGAAATGATGGATCAACGAGAAAAATTGTACTTGTGCATCTCTGCAAAATCTCATTATGCTGTACGATCTGGCCTGTACTAGACATATTACTGAGAAAACGGCACTTGCGTTTGTAAAGTTTTAGTGCTTTGTACTAAAGTACACGAAAGAAATCAGCAATATTTTGACGCGAGATATATATATATATAGTCTGCATATTCCTGTCATTATATAAAGTTTATAGTTCTGCTTAACAAAATAATTTAACCTTAGCCCTATATATATATATATATATATATATATATATATATAAACATGCTCCTAAATCCTCATGAAGATTCCTCATAAAATTCCACCTGAACATATTTGAAAGCGAGAATGCCTAGAGTGGAATCCAGAGTAGACTCCTTCCGGAAGCCCTTTAACTTTAGAGAAGTAAGAAATAAGGCCCTCTAGAGTATATGGCTTTGCTAAAGCCGTGACTTTCTCTCAGTAATCCCGTTTCGCAATTCGTCGCCTAAAGTTACGGGCAGAGCGTTGCACTTTATGCTGGATATTGCATACATTCCATTAAGGTTCACGCTCAAGGCTTCCCTGGCTATAGGCAACCAGCTCATTAAACGAGTGAATGAAACGACCAAGTATAGTTTGAACGAGTTCGTGGGTCGAAATCATTTTTCAACAGCACATGATGCTATGCATACGGAAAAATGCACGAATTTGTCCATAGCGTCACGATCACATTGGTGTACTTTAGACACCTGTTCCGAGCAAAATTCGAGCAAATAAAATCGTAAGTAAAACTTATTTGGTTTTATGCGAGAACCTTTCATATCGACTATCTTTCAACTTACATCTAAGTGGTGCATGTATGTACTATGATGATGCTCTGGTCTATTCTTTCGGTAGCTGTATACACACTGTTTTTTGCTCGTTCTGCAGCGTTTAGGCAGGGTCAAAAGCCATATACACGCTGTTATTTCTAGCATGTTACAGCGCGTTGGAACACATGTGGAACAATTCACAACAAGGAGCGTTTTGCTTCGTTACGTATATATGTAAACAATGGCACATACGTATATTTAGCGGGCTAACGTCAGCCGTTTGGAGCGACAATCTTCTGTTTAGAGCGTCATTAACGATGACGTGAATATTGACTCCTCTAACATGTGCAGTCTACCACTGCAGTATATCTAATACGCGTATAATACACCTAGGAAAGTCCAAATCCTATGAAATCGAATTTTCATGGCTGCACACTGTACGGATGCAAAATACGGGGCTGTTGTCGAAGGCTCGTATTTGCAATACCAAAATAGCATGACCGCTCAATGCGGCGACGGTAACAATGCTGCGCCTACTGTTGTCGTTGCGGCCTCATGTGCATGCTCACGTATGCGTCGGAAAGAGCAGGAACAATGCTGGTGGATTACCATCTCTCGTAGTAATAGTAGTAGTATTAGTAGCGGTGGCAGGCGTTCCGACATTGGCTTAGGCGGATAAACGCACTGTTGCAAAACAGAATACGGTTGTTGGCATGGTGGCCTGGACCGATGAACCAGCGTGCGGTTGCATCCAGTTTGAGCACAGATCGTTTCTCTTCCGTATTGCCTAAGGAAACACTACGCGATTCCGTTGTTGCATTAGAACAGGGCACTTAAAGGGCCTAACTGCCCCACAGACAACCGTGATAGATGTAAGTCCTTTAATCACATTGATGATACGCGCACAGCTCTCTGTATAAAGTGTGAGCTTTTGGAACACCACTGAAATGACTGCGCCGAGCGGAGCTGTTCCTGCGCCAGTGCCTTCCGTTAGGTTAGCGAAGGCAGCACCTATAGACATTGCAAGGAAAGACGCCAATGATGTTTTCAGCTGATGCAGATGCTGCCATTGCACCACCCACATCCTCCGTCGTGGACGACAACAAAAGCATCTGGCGAGCAGAACGCGTGGCGATCAGGAGAGTACTGGCGAAATGAAAGCACGATTGTATGAGCATACAGAGACACATACATGTTACGATGCCAGATAATGAAGATCTGGATATGAATGCGCTTGCGAGCAAAGGTCAAAAATTGGATGGGCCAAGGATCAAGCTTGTGACAGCGTTAATGTATGTGCCACCAACGCTAAGCACGGTGTGAGAGAGTGCAAACACTGGAGCGTGTTACAACGCCGAGAAGAAAAACTTTGTGAAATCACGCTTGAGAAGTAACTAGGAAACTGTCAACAAGTCTGCAGAAGAATAGTTACAATGACGAACGACTACACTTTTGGGGGGGCTTGGGCTACTGCGTGTGACTGTAGGACAGTGCAGGACAAACTAAATTTCTTCGTCGTCTAGCATCAATAAATTGACTAGAACGTTACGTGGTTCATGTGACCGAAACATGGCTAAGACTGTTCGAAACCTGGTACTATTCCCTCTCGGAATACTGATGTATTCGTATATATGTATACTAAGCCCTCAAACTTGGTGGTGGAATTTCCGTGTTCGTACACAACTTTATTCCAATACTGGAGGACACAACTTTCTCTACGGATGACCAGCAGGTTCAAGTAGTGCTCATCTGTCACACGGTGCACGGATTGAAAGTTTTATACGTTCTCTCCACAGAACCGTGTTTACGGGGAATCGTTAATATGCACATGCTGCGCGTCTCAGCAGCTCAGAGTGCCCTGTCGTTCCCTGTATGGGGCTATTGGCTTTGCGCGTGTTATGAACTGCTTTACCCGCTCATCATTGAATACGTGCGCAAGCCATACCTGCGTTGCTCGTTACGACATTCGCAGAAAAGTAGGGCATGCAATGATTCAAACTTTAGACTTAGCCGATCATCACCCCCGTCTACGTAGCTGTAAAAGTAGACGATGCTGTTCGGGAACGGCCAGGAAATAGGTCACATATATATAATCAGCACTAGAAATTACCGCCGTTCTCCAGCTCGCCTGACAAAGGAACTACGGGATGAAATCCTTTGGGAATAAGAGCCCAAAGCTGCTCATATAGCGTTTTGCGCAGAGCTAATTGGTCGGTATAGCAAATGCTTCGGAGAAGGCTGAAAAGCTACAAAGAGTAACTCGAGTTACTTAGGCTAATGCAGGGGTAAAGCATCAAGACTGCAAAGATCATTCTAGCTATCGGGACGCTAAGGGTAGGCAAAAAATATACGCGTTGGAACACAAGATATCTCAAATGCCTTTGCGGCACCCTTTGCCCCCGAGCCGAGATATTGCTCACAAGTCGCGATCTGCTGGCCACCGTAGATATGCAGCAAGCCCTGATGTCGCCCATCGCATTAGGACTAGCATTAGTATATCGATCCGGGAACGCTCGGAAGCGAAGCAAAGTCAATAAATGCATATCGTAAAAACGTGCTTAATTGGGTGCCTATTTTTCTCCAACCGGTTATTCTGCTTAGCTAGCGCAACGAATGCGCACATTATGTGATGCTTTGGATGATTTAGTTTAAGTGAGCTGGCCCGTCATTTTGACCGTTGACTACAATCAGCCTAGAATAGACTGGACCACACTGGGGGTCTAGAATAATGCGTTCGCATGGAGAGTTTCGCGACGTACCCATGTGTGTGAAGACTCCAATGTGATTTCAACACCCCTTTTTAATAAAGGAGACTTTGTATTGTGTATGGTTCCTGGTTGGTACCACACGTATTTGACATGTCCGTTAAAATTCCAAACAATTTTAAAGCAAATGTTTTGAAATTCTTTAAGCTTATATTATTGATTGCTGCGCTGTGTGTCGACTTTTTTGCTAAGCTATTTGGGACGTTGTGCTAGCATAAAAGAACAGCACATTTCCAAGCAAGTTAAAACGATAGCTTGTTCGTAGATACGCAATAAGGTATTCGCGGTCTACTGGCTGGATCGAATCAGCCCTTAGCGATATAGCTGTGCTTATTTGTCACGGCACCGTTAATGTAGGTAATGCTTTCGACACGACATTTTTTGGAGGAAGTTTGTTTCGCATCTGAGGGACAGACACCTCTAAGTAACGGCTGGCCAAATGCTTTTAGAGAAAGCAACAGTAAATGCTAATGTCTCTCAAGGGTCAGTTTGGGTGTATGGAATAATGATTTGAAGAGTTACTTGGTACGCACACTACCAAAAAATTAAAGTGGGCGTTTGTAGCGGACCTTAAAGCTTCTAAAGGGCCTAAGCTCACTTGAAAGTCTTGCGCGTGAGATAATGCATGCATTCCTGACATTTGTAAAACATCTTTTAAGTAGCCGTAAGATACGCGTATAGGACAGTAAGGCGTACACATAATTTAGATCATTAAAAACGATGCGCTGCGAGCCGCGCTTGGCCTCGAATTGTCGTGTTTGGTATTGCAAGCTTATAGAGACAGACGCCTATGTATTGACTGCCTGTTTACTAACAAAGACTCAACAAACATCTGTAAATGCCTATAGAGATGCTCTCGGCGGGGTACTCGACTAGACCTTGTACTCGACTAGTCCTTTAAAACAAGAATCCCGAGCAAGAATCTCAGGACGGAAAAGAGCCGTAATTTAGTCACTCCGCAAGAGCATGTATTGTTTTTACCCCATGATCCTATCGTCTCAGCACGGTAGCCTGGAATGAGATCGATCACAGTATTCGCGGCGCAGGAACTCTACAGACATTCAAAAAACTAATTCGAGAAGTCAACTTGTCGAATTTTAGCCTAATATGTCATGCTAAAATGCTCCCTGAAGAAGCCGAACGGCAGAGTACTATGCCAGAGGCATATATTTTTCAATTTAATCAAAATACTCGTCTATATATATATATATATATATATATATATATATATATATGGGTACCAACTAACTGAGGACTTCCGCCTTCTAGGCTTAGCTTTTGCGGATGATCTCGTCCTCCTAGTCTCCACGAAATCTACTTTCCAACGGCTTCTTAATATTGCAGACCTCTTTTGAAATACCGAGGCTTTGAAATTAGTACTAATACAAGCTGCACTATCTCCCACCTATTTAAGGAAGGAGGGTAAAGGTTTTATTAACACCTTACCAGAATTCAACGTTGGAGGGCGGCAATTGCCACCTAAAGGTATGAGCAATCGATGGAGATATCTGGGAGTCGACTTTGACAGCAATGGCAGAGCTGACTCCACCAAGGATATACTCCTTAATTTACTCAACAGACTCACGATAGTTCCCATTAAACCCCACTAAAGATTCATATTTTGAAAGACTTTCTCATTCCCAGCCTCCCATAAACTGGTCTCCGGTCCCAGACCATCTCACGCACTCGTTAGCGACCTAGACAAAGATATCAGAAAGGTTGTTAAGTCGAAATGGCTTAAGCTCGAAAACTCGGACATCCCCTGCCTCCAAACATTTATCCCTAGACTCCGCCTCTCCCGTCTGACGGCACTACAACACTCCACGCACCCTAGGGTCCAATGGATGCTAACCACCGAGCACTTTAAAAAGACCTTGCGAAAACAAAACTTCTTTGTGAGCGCTTGGGAACCTCCATTGAGACCGCTACACACGAGACCGATTACTGGTCTCAACCACTACACAACACGTTCGATAGGGTACATTTGAAAAACACACGAAAGGCCTTTTGTACATTACTGGATTAGGGGTATGCCCTACCTATCTGGTAAGGAGTATTTAAACCTACTAAAGCTCAGGAACAACGCACTACCAACGCGTGCCAGATTGGCCAGGGGACGCCCGGGCTACAACAGACGTTGTAGGCACGGGTGTCATGCGCCTGAGACGCGCCTGTTGGCTCATGTCGCTCAGATGTGCGATACAACACAACAAGACGACGTCTGTGATCGCGTGGCGCGTCTTCTCAGGGGGGTCATGAGGTGGTTCGTGAGCGAGTATTCCGTCGATCGGGCGCACCGAGTCTAAAGCCCGACCTCGTAATAACAACACCTACCGAGGTCTGGGTTTTAGATGCCGAGGTTTGCGGCCCGAGCAGGGGCCTGGCAAAAGCGCGGCAGGACAAGATCACCAAATATGACGTCGAGTTCCTAAGAGCGGCGCCCCCCGACCCGCAAAAACCTTGTAGATTCGGATCCATCACTATCTCTATGAGTGGCGTATGGGACTCCGAATCTGCGAGTACGCTCTTGGGGCTTATATATATATATATATAGGGCTCGGCGCTACGAAGAGGAATCTTATGGACCTCACCGTTTTAACTTTGCAAGGAACCTTGAGGATATACCGCTTGCACACGGGTCCA
>QVRM01002396.1:0-65554 GCA_003439945.1 Dermanyssus gallinae
AAAGATGAGACATAGAAGAATTTCGATTTTTTGCGAACTTAATCAATAGGACTACGTTTCACAAATACCGTTAGAGAAACCCTAGATTTGCCAACATATCCGTTTATGGTGCCGCTTAAAGCGACCCTGATAAAAAAAAGGTAACATGTATATATTATATCCATATGTCCAATGTGTTTTAGAAACTTACTGTAATTCCTAGGCAACAATACAATACAGTGTCTACTTTATTAGAAAATTATATTTTAAATATCACACACTATATCAGACTCACGTGTGCGACGAGATAAACGTCACGCGAATTCATTATTAACAACGCTATCACTGGCTATTTCGAGTGCATAGGTAGTTACGCCACTCCGGAGATTCTTCTGCCTTACCGCAGAGTACTCCACAAGTCTATCTTTATTAATTATTTGCTTAACATGCGGACGTCAACTCGTTGCTCTACATTTGGAAGTCCATTTTCTGCGCGATTAGTAGGCAGCGCCTAGACAAACGCTCACACACATAGAGACACATGATTATAAACAAACATGTTATATATACAAACTCTTTTTGTGACCAATGATGCGCGAGCCGAGCCTGCTGCAGCGTATCTACGTGGAAATGCGGCGGCGGTAGTGGGATCGCTTCCATCGTCAGAGGGATTGGCTGCCAGAACTGCCGTAGCAGTTAATAACTAATACATTGACCATTTACACACGAGATATCAAATAAACTAGTTGAATAAGTTCCGGGATTTAAATTTTGATTGATAAGGCTTAGTCAATCAGAGTGTTTCCAATGGTTTTCGCATTTTCTGAGTAGTCTTTAGTAGAAGACTGTCATCGTAACGCTTAGATCAATGACCGGTCGAAACGCAACACATGTTATTTGCGTGTATGGGCCGTTTTCAAAAGAGGCTGTGCTTATCATCTTGTTTCGATTTTTGAGAAATTACACACTAGGAATTCCTCCCTCATGGCTAGATTGTAACAGGGACATTCTATGTGGACGTTTTAATATGCCTGTTTGAGAATTCGTCGTGCGCGTCCATAACTTTACAACGCGTTTTGACGACGTGACATCGATTCAAATAAAAATGATATCGGTTTTTTAACAACATTGCAGTAAATAATTTGCCAAGGCGTGCCACAGCCTCTACGACACAAAAATATTATTATTATTATGGTTTATTAACACCCAGGTTGAGTAAATTTTAAATCAGTACATCAGTCTCAATCAGTGTTTTTTCTGCGTCACCGGATCTTCCCTCATCTTGCGAGTTCAGCTATTGATTGCACTGCTGGACATGCTGCGGCGTGGTATCTATCACAATGGCCTAAGCATCTCGCGCACCTACAACACTCCTGAGGATTGTGGAATTCTTGTGTAATGCATAACACGTGATGAAACCCGTTGGCTGCAAATGCCGTAGTTAGATGCCTATTCTTATACCCGGCTGCTCGCCAGGTTGTACTCCTCATCGCTATCGTCGTGTATATTCCTATGTCTATATCCTTCAAATTTTCCCCCCACTTCATAGTGTAGACCACAAAGGCCGTCGTCTTAGGTAAACCCCGTTTTACTTGTAATTCTTGTGTCATTAGAGCCCCCCCTTCTAATATATGAACTATTCTATTCCTACAAGAGTTAGCTAACCCCAAAGTCCGCTTCATGAAGAAAAATCAAACTCTATCTAGTAACTGTAGATCTGCCTCTCCTAATTTCTCCCATATAAGTGATACACCAAATGTTGCTATTGGTTCCATTTTAATCTTGAAAGGGGCGGACGCGGTATGTATTGACAACATTTGCGGGTTTTTAATTGCTGCTGCCACTCGAATGGCTTTTCCTACTCTACTTTCAATATGTTTTCGAAAACTGCTACCATTTGACGTTATAGTGACCCCAAATAGGTACATTTATTTACAAAATGTACTGTATTTCCCCTGGCTCGAAGAACATCGTCTTTCGCCAATCGACCTCCTCTTCGAAATTTTACTGCTACTGTATTTTGTCCATATAATCGATTAGCCGTTCTGTATGCAAAATATTTTAGCTAAAAATGGCCCTTACTACTCGAAATGACTAGATATTGGTAATGCGGTGTGCTTGGAATCATACCTTAATAAATACTATTGAGTGAGGGTCTTAAATGCGCAATGAATTTATTTCCAAATTATTTGATTCGAGCGACGTTCCAGCGGGAGCAATTGCTTTTCGATGATATGGAAAGCTTTTACCATTTGGAGGTCGTGCCTGTAAGATGAATGAGTAAAGCAGTAGGAGGACTTTCTGTCTACCTACGAAGCTATTTGTCCACATGCGGTGTATTCAAAGAGATAAACACTTTATGATAATTTCATCCGGATGTGTTAACATTGTCATATTTGCGGAACTCTGAGGTTTTAGGGCTTCTACAATTGTCTGAAGTGATTTGAATTGCAGAATAGATCACGAAGCTAATGGCAACACAAAAACGTTTTTCTGCAGCTCATGGATGATGTGGGTTTTGTGTGTGCTAACGTACGTAATAATTTTACTTAGGCCTGTCATAGCGGCATGAGTACAATATACATAATGTTTCATAACCTTTATTGTACAGGGCTTTAAAGTTGTAGGCTTGCTGCTAGGAAACTGTACGAGCTTTAGTAGGCATACCTACGCCTTTAGTAGGAAGTCCTACATACGGTTCTTTCGTGACTACAAGGTCGAACACTTATTGAGGCACTTAATGAGTGACAAAACGATTGTGATAAAGGAATTGCAAATAAAGCAAATCAGGCCTTTCCTTCGGAGCAATTCGATTTCAGGAAGGACATGGGGACCGGCAACGCAGTGCATTCTTCAGTCGGACAAACGGTAGTTCCGGTTTCGAAATCGAATGGTGCGGGCTGTCTCCCAGCGCAGTCTCATCGCTGTGTGCGAAGAGGGCTTTTCGGCTCTACAGGGATCACTCCCGAATGACCTTGTGCCAATCTGTTACCGCTGTTAAAATCCTGGACATCGGGCAGGCGCGTGTACGGCAAACAAGGCAGCGGATGCCACCGCTGTGGGTCTACAGCGTACACGGTGCGCGCCTGTGACGCCCTGACTCCGGAGTGCTTTACCTACCATGTAACTGGCCACAGAGCTGAAAGCATGGGGTGTCCAGTTTACCGGGCTTAGGTACTGCAGGCTTGGCGGCCCACGACCTCCTCGATGCCTATTCTCGTACCCAGCGCGTGGGGCTGTGTTTCCTTACAGAACCGAATGTCGCCATTGCCGGGCGGACGCCGAATCTGGACAACACAGCCGATGCCGCGATCTGGTTTCGATACTGCTCTTGCAATTACGGGTCACGGCTCAGGTCCAGGCTTTGCCTGGGTGGAGTTGCGAGGGTCAGTTGTCATTTACAGATGTTACTTTTCTGCCCAGGCTTCTGGCGAAGTTCGAGAGTTTTTTTTGGCCTCAGTCACGGCCTCGATACGGTCCCACCCCCCATGAGTCCGTGGTGGTGACGGGGGATTTTAACGCTTCGAGTGTCGCCTGGGGGCGTCCATGGACAAATAAAAGAGGGTCGGTGTTGTTAGATTGGACGGCCGAAATGGGACTATCCTTGGGCAACACTGGCGATGAGTTTACTTTTGTGCGGGGGTCCCAGCGGTCGTTCCTGGATTTCACCCTGGAGGATGACGCCTTGCTTTCTGCCATTTATTGTTGGATGGACAGATCGAAAAATAATTGATGCACCGTCAAATTGACCCCCAGGAGCCGTTCATCTCGCCGCACATGGCAAATGGGGCTCCTTCATAAGGACGCCCTTAATGCTACGCTCGGTGCAAGATTGGGAACTGCACAAGATACGGGCGTTGACGCGGAAGAACTATCCGGGTGGTACCCCTCGGGGTCCCTCCGACCGTCGCCCGACTAAGCCGTGGTGTCCCCCGCCGTTAAAGAGGCTCGAAAAGACTGCAGCAAGGCTAACAAGATCCTGACGAGAGGAGTGCAAGACGACGCCGGCGAGGAGATAAAGATCCTTCTTCCAGCTCAGCGACGGGCGGACAAGTTGCAGAGTAACTACAGAGACTGCCGACAAACCCTGAAAACTGTCATCACTCAAGCAAAGGCAGCAGCGTAGCGGGAGCTCATAACGGCGGTCGAGGCTGATCCCTGGGACTTACCTTACCGGGTGGTCACGGGTAAGCTTCGCCGAGGCAGCCCCCTTTGTCGCCTTAGAAGATCCTGAAGCAGGTCCAACTGATTTTTCCTGGACAGTCCGCGCGCCCGTTGCAGATCTTTATCGTTCGCCCAAACTACATACCACCTGTCACGGTGGATAATATCTTACGCGTGGGCAAGAGGCTTACGCCCGGGGAGACACCTGGCCCTAATGACATGCCGCCTGGGGTCATTCGCCTTCTGGCAAGGCAGCATCCGGAGAAGTTGGCAGGCATGGCCACTCGACTATTGAAAATGAAATGTACCTTGCGCAATGGAAGCGGGCACACCTTGCGCTCATTCCAAGGCCGGGCTCTACATCATTTCGACCCTTTTGTCTACGCCGAGTGTTTATTTACAATCTATACGGTGCGGACGTGTTCGTGTGTGGCTCCTGGAAAGTATCTCTAAATTTAGAATTCAGTATTGAAATCCATGGTCATCAGCGAGCTTAGCAACCTTCGAGACCAGAGGAGTCGACTAGCGTAAAACTCTGCTGCGGACTTTGGTGTGCATTATCCATACGTGCAGTGTATACCTGAATATCTATTGTCGTCATGATCACCGCTCAACTCCACAATCACTTGCCAGCAACCGGTCGCCATTACCACCCTTTGTTATCATCGGCACTCCACCGTCATCTCCATGTTTATCATCATCGTCATTATAGTCAGCGTCGTCCCCATCAACATCCTAGTCATCATTATTATCGTTGTGTTTAACCTTTTTCATTAGTTACTACATACAGCATCATCATTGGAACAGCATCAGCATCATCTTCATCATCATTCACCTCAGTTAACGATCACCCACAGTCATCATCACCACACACCTCTATCACTAACTTTATCGTTGGCGTCGCCGCGGCCTCCAACCCCGTTACGGTAACCAATATCATACGCTAATTTCAGTCCGGCCTGCGCCCGCCTGTAAACAAACAATACCTTGCTTGTAAACAGGCGCGGTGCAGCAGCTGGTCATGCAACGGACGCCGACGAAACGACAAGAGAAGGAGCCACCCGAAGCACGTACGTCGCTGCACGTAGATCGTGCAGCGGCAGCGTATGAACGCATTGTTGGATCAATCAGTGATGCGGGCGGTGCAGCTCGTCATTCAAAATCGAGTTGTGGGAAGCAGGCCGCATCAAGCCTGATTAAAGACACCCGCAGCAAAGGTATGCGTGTATCGCAAGCTGAATGGTACCCAGCGAGCATTGAGGATGCCAGCGAAACCAATGAGCAGGGCAATGGCGCAACAAACGTTACGGTTAATGACTCGGCCGACAAACCGATGTCACCGGTTGGCCAGGAAGACACAATTTTAAAAGGGAGAATCAAGTCGCGGTGCATGGAACACCCATTGAAAAGGAGGATGATATTGGATGGAGTACGGTGGGAGTCGGAGGTAAACCTATTGTCGCTCCGCATAGTAGTCCCGCAGAAGCGGTTGTGCGGCGATGCTCTTGCCGGCCACATAAAGGAGAAAGTAAAGAAACCACGGTTTACACAGAAATGGCCAGCTCGTTATTGTGGCGGACGACGAGGAGGACAAGGCTGTCCTGCTTAGTTTGCAGTCCCTAGCCGGAGTGCCGGCCTCACTAAGGTTAAGCGGCTCCCCATTGTCAGTAAAAGGGGAAATTACCGGAGTCCATCTATTGCTGAATCACGCAAGTGGCCAATGTAGAACGGTTCACGGCACCAAACCTGCGCCTTGCGTTTCGGCTGCTCCCTCCGTGGATAAGGTAACTCTGCTAGTATAGTCAATTACAAAAAATTATTATTTCTCGTCTGCTGGAAACGATCGTGGAAAAAATTGGTGCTGTTGTCGAAAATTCTTCTGTCGACCTTCGCCGCGGGATTGAGGAGGCGATAAGAGCAGCGCTTTCCCCGGTGGCCGCGCAGTCACAGCGTAGCACCGAGAAAAACGCACAAAACGACGATGGTTTGCCTAGCAACAGGCAGTCGCCTTTTTCACTGAATCCAACATGTTAAATAGCCAAGCCGATATCCGCCGTTGGTTCTCTCCGGCACAGCCACAGTCAGCCGCACCTGCCGCTCACGCCACTCCAAACAACCCGCATCTTGCAAACTAATCCACTTGGCCGCGTGCGCCTATTGGTACAGATTGGCCCATCTTGTGTTAAGGGTAGCCCAGATAAAGGCGGGCGTCAAGATGTTATCCTGCGTCCCGCGCAGCTTGCGGAACAATGTTTCTGTTGAGCTGGCAAAAACCATTGACGGTGTCAGTCATTCGGAAGGCCGGGAATGTTTGGATGTTAACAGCCGCCAGAACGCTACTTTCAACTGATACGATTGCCACCTTTGATTCACAAACTCGCCGTAGCTTGCTGGAGAAATACCCCCAACGTCTGTCGAACTCGTCGTTTCCGCCGGCACCGACGCCGACTCCAATCAGCATTGGGCATCGTCGTTACGCCGACCGAGGTCCGTAACGCCGTCAGGAGATTCCCTAACAGCTTTTCCGGCGGTCCCGACGGCCTGCGCACGCGCCATTTAAAAGATCTCATTGGTGCCTACGAGCACGACAGTAATCCTCTTCTGCAGGCCCTTGTACGACTTGTCACCCTAGCGGCTAACGGACGTTTGCCTGAACTCATACTTCTGATTTTGTAGGGTGTAAATTTCATTGCCCTGCGTAAGAAGGACGGTGAAATTAGCCCGATCACTGTCGGCTGTACATTACGGCGACTGATGGGAAAGATCTTAATCAAGAAGTCCTTGCCAAGTATTTTGGAGCTTGTGGCTCCGATGCAGCTTGGCTGCGGAATCAGAAGTGGAGCAGAAGCAGCAGTACACGCTACAAGGGGTCCTCGAGACTCGCTGTGGCCAGGAGAGGGTTTTAGTTAGCCTCGACTTCCAAAACGCGTTTAACTCAATGCGCCGCGACCGTCTGTGAAACGCAGTGAGGCCCAAAGTACCGAGGCTTTTTCCAGCCGTTTATCAGATGTAACTGTTTCCTAACAATCTCCCCTGGCAGGCAGAAACTATATACAATCATGTTGTGGCGTGCAGCAGGGGAATCCTTACAGTCCAGCACTTTTCTGCATCGGCATCTCCGACCTCCAGGCCAGACTAGTGTCGGTGATGCGGCCGTGGTATCTAGAACACCTTAGCCGGCGATAACTTGACGGTGGTTGAGTATATCAAGAGTCAGAGCATTCGAGGCTGAATTAGACTTACGCCTAAACGACGACAAATGTGAGGTATTCTGGCTTTCTCAAGATACGCGCACGGAGCCAACACCGTTAGTAAGGGAGCAGCTTTCAAACTTCAGAGGGGTAACCGAAGACAGTTTGGAACTAAATGAGCGCCATTCACGGAGGCGGCGGTAGAGGATGCGCTCAGGAAAAAGCTAGCAGACACCAACCAATGGTGCCGCCGGGCAAAAGCCTTACTACGCACCTAGCCTTTTACTTACTGAGACACAGTCTCTCAACGCCCCGCTAAATGCACTAACTCCGGTGTTCGCCAGCGTTCAGAAGCGCGACTTTCTACATTGTTTTGATGAGATACTCCGGGAGACCTAATAATCCCAGCTAAATGTTGATTCAAAATATCTGTCTTGGACTCAAGCTGCGCTTCCCGTTAGTGCCTGGGGCTTAGGCGTACGCAGATCGGTCAATATTGACCTATTCTGCTCGGTGTCTGAAGTTAAGAAGCTTGTCGTCGCCATCCCTTCGACTGAGCCGGATTGCCGACTCAACGCAGGCAGCACTCGCTAACTTTTACGATTAGTGCGGTTCAGTGCCAGAGTAAGTAGTACAAGGACCTCTGGATCGGATCGTCGTATCTCGACTCCACGCGACCTAGAAAATCAAGTTTCCGACAGGGAGGCCCCGTTTAAAAGCGTGCTTTAAACAAATAAGTGGCAAGTGGCTTCAAGCCCTCCCCTCGCCGCAGCTGGGAAGGATGCTGGACAACAACACACTCCGCATCGTTTCCGGCTTGCGGCGGTAGTTTGCGCACTCCACCCATGCAACCTATGAAGAGCAACAGTAAGCGCCACGGGTGAACACGCCTTGTTGTGTTGCTATAGCGCTGGGCGCCACTCATGTTACTTCGCCATCAACGACGTTATCTTATGCGCTCGCAGGGAACCGAAAATTGACGAAATACCAGGAATTAGCGTCGCAATTTATAGTTCAACCGTTCACCATAGAAACCTTTGTCCCGATCGGACCTGAATCTATAAAATGTATTAAGGAACTGGGCCGGAAAGTCACCGCTGCAACTCAGGACCCCCGAGCTAGCGAATACCTGTTGCAGCGCATATCGATCGAGGTTTAGCGCGGCAACGCTGCGGCTGTGGAAGGGTCTCTTCCGTCAGTTGCAGGGCTTCCCGTAGAAACAGTTTTTTTTTCCATAATTGTTTGCTAATGACAATAAATATACAAAACATTGCAAGGATTTGTCTACTGTTTGAAAATGTAATAACAGAGCATCTAAATGCAGAGATTGAGAACTTTTACGCTTTGTCGGTTGACCAGTATAGTTTCTTTTCATCCTCCTCGATGTTAAGAATGCTTTTAAGACAGCAAACTGGGGGGGTGATTATTTAACCGTAACTCCAGCATATAACGCACGGCTCCGTCCTTGGCCCAGTTCTATGGAACTCCGTCTACGACAGTATCCTGCGGCTGGGCCTTCTGGAAGGCGTGGAGACCGTCGCGTACGCCGAAGACCTCGCTCTCCTCGTCAAGGCTTGCCGAGAGACAACACTAGAAGAAATTGCTTACGTGGCGCTAGCCGACATACAGGCATGGATGACCGCCCGTCACCTACAGCTTGCCCCACAGAAGACGGAGGCAGTTTACATAACATGCCGGAGAGTGACACGTGCTGTCAACCTGACGCTCACGGGCCACCCTATTCCGATCAAAAGGACTGCCTAGGCGTCATTTTAGATACCGGTTTCACAGGTGCCGCGCATATCAAGCACATCGTCGCCAAGGTCAACGAGGTCGCTCAGAACCTGGCCAGGATTCTCCCTCGGGTGCGAGGAACTACGGACGGGTGCCGCCGGCTGCTAGCCTCGGCGATGTAAGCGGCGCCTGCGTAGGCCGACCTGGCCCTACGCGTTGCTCGCAACGGGCGAGCTCTTCGTGCGGCGCAGCGCGGCATGGTCTATTGGGTCTACCGGGCGTACCGCACGGTGAGCACAGAGGCAACCTTCGTCCTGGCTCGCCAGCTTCCCTTGGATCTCCTGGCTCGGGAATAAAGCGAGCGTAAGACGGATGGCGCGACGGACTTCACGCAAGTTCGAGCGGCAACGCTTGACGCGTGGGTTCACAAATGGGCCACGCCAGGTTTAGGAGTGCCACGGGCGAACTAGACCCGGTCGCTTATACCGGACCTCCGACGTTGGTATGACGGGCCTGGGCGGAAGCCACTTCTCGGTCCAGGCCTTACAAGCCACGGCCAATTCCAAACCTATATGGTGCGGATTGGGGAGTTGCAGGTGGATACGTGCACACTCTGCTCGTTGGGGCAGGCGGACGACGTTGACCATACGGTCTCGTCCTGCTCCGCCCGGGCCCAGGTCCGCAGAAGCTCGACGTATTGCTATGCAGGAATATGGACACAAGACATTGTCAGTCACATAATGGAGAACGCCGCCGCATGGGCGGCAGGCGTCTTTTTCTTAGACACTATTATATGCAAGAAGATGCGGCTAGAAAACGCTCGCCGCGCGCGCCACGGAGGCACGCAGGTGCCATTAAATGGTCGAGATAAGGGTGCCCCGCAAGGGGCTATGGCAATCCAGCCTTCCGTAGAACGGCTCGACGCATTCCCTCGGGTTACTGAGATGAAGACACAACAAGATCCATGAGAGCCGGTGGAGCACGAGGCTTCCCTCCCACGGTCTCGAAGTAGTGCCACACAATTCCGAACTCTGGGGGGTAGGAGGGATTAAGATCTTTAGTGGGTGAAGTCCCACACTAGGTGCTATTGGTTACCAGTACCGATAGTGCATTAGCGTTTCCGAACCTCCCATAAAAAAAAAAAAGTCGGACGGACGGTGTCCCGTCCATGAGGCTGCCTGTATGCGGCCTCTATTGACGGCCTCAAAGCTTTTTGTAAAGCTTTGGGCGATCTTATAATCGACAGTTTCCTGCAGATTGGAAACCGATGACAAAACTCTGTTGGTGGAGGGAAGGAGCGGTATGCTGAAAATAACGCAGCTCCTCAGATCATGTTGGGCTCCTCAGTTCGACTCGCTGAGATGCACCTTGTTCACGCTGCTACTGAGTTTCAGTTGTCGGGCACTGCAACAAAGATCTCTGCACTCCCTCTCTTACTGGAACGGCAAGACTACAAAAAACAATGTTTAATATTCTTGTGAAGCATCTTGTATATACTGTATTTTAATGAAATAAATATGATTGATATCGTTTTTAATCCGAGAGCCGAGTACATCTTAGAACGACGCTCGTCTGTCTTTACTAGATCAAGCTTGGATCAACTCTTTCTCGGACAAGCTCGTGGTTCTTATAGTTATTCAAGGAACCGGAGCTAGTAGAGGTGTTGTTAAGCCTCAGCTTATTCAAAGACGCACGATAACAAGCCTTACTCCCCGTTTTTAGGGTGGCCTAAGGCTACCGGCCGGACAGGCGCCACGGGCTGTCCTGTAAGCAGGCGTGCAAGACACCAGGCTTTGAATGACACCTTCAGTAGAGCTTGACAGTCCAGTGGCCTACCGTACGTGCTGAAGCCCGTCAGACTTGACATGAAGGGCGAGAAGAGACCTGACGATCTGACATTTCCCTGTGACATTGTGTGAGAGCGGTTGCATGCTGGGTTAGGGCGCGACATTTATTGACTTATTAGCACCATCAATAGTCAGTGCTGACGCAGCCGAAACCAGACCTGCTTCAGCTTTTACCGAGGCAGGCAAGGAAGTACCTGAACATCGGGCACCCGTACGAGTTCTACCTACTTGTATGAGTCTTGGCGGGCCGGGCCCGTCCCTTTGCGGACTGTTGCTGCAGGTGGGGCAATTCTAGCGGCCGATTCTATCCAGCGGCAATGGAAGAGCGAGAGATTTTTTCAGGCAGCACCTCTCACTGGATGTGTCTATGTCGTTCTTGTAACGAGTGAGGCTTAACAACAATTACCTTTCACGACAGTCTTAACTGTTTTAGCTTATTAATGTATTAGCACTGTGTCCCTAACAGTCATGTCCCGTCCGCTCATGAGTGCGGATGTGTAGACTGTTCGGTCCGTAGCCTTACGGCAAAAATCACGTTTAATCAACGTAAAGTGCCCGTTTTTGTGTCAGGGTGCATCCTCTATTATCAGTGACTGCGCTGTGCATAGCTGTTTGGTGTGCTTCTTCGTGTTCTTCGCGTGGTTGATCCTGATTGTTTTTTTGTTAGGATTTTACCCCACTACCATGTTGTGTGGAAATTTGTTCTGTTGTTGCTGTCTGGTTACACCTTATCCTGCTTAGTCATTGCTACGCTTGCCCGCCACTCTTGCCAAAACGTTTGTTGTTGTAGTGGCTTCTACCGTACCAATTGCTGATCTTTTTTACACGGCTTTCGAAATTATTCTACAATGGGTAAGGGAAAAACACAAAAAGCAGCAACAACAACAGAAATGACGGACAGCAACAGCAACAACAGAAATGGCGGCCTCCATAGGGCAACAGCTGTTACCAATACCAGCATCGTTGAGGACTCTCTCCAGCTGGAGATCAACCAAACGCTGGCGCAAGTTATTAGCGGCCGCAATATAAATGCCCCGGCCACCAGGAGTGATGCCGTTTCTCTTCTGGCTTCAATGGCACAACTTATTTTGCGTGGTGTTAATAATAGTATATAATGCCATTCTTTAATATTGTAATGAAGGTTCATCAAACAGTTGACGTCTCAGTGGAGAAGTCGGTGTCGTCGTTCGAGCAGAGAGCTCATGCAAAAGAAGAAAATATGCGTTTGTTTGTTAAGTCGCTCAACTGCCGAAATCGAATCCGTGTACCTAACAAATAGCTCGTATATGGTCTTGAGGAGGAAGTGAAGGAGAAAACATGTGGAATTTTGAGAAGCAAAGTGACGCATGTTTTCTCCTTTATTTCCTCCCATTGGCGACGCCCGGTCTGACGGACTGTGTCGGCCGGTGGCTATTTGCTTCTCCTGACTGCAAACTAAAGAAGAAGCTTCTGGCAAAATCTGCCGAGCAATATAGGAGCACCCGGCAGAAGGGTCCGTATATTACACATTTTGCCGCTGATCTCCTTATCTGTACCACGGACGCCGACGTCGTTAAGCGAGTGACAGAACACGCGCCGAAACGTAGAGGTTCTTCACTAAGAGAAGATGGAAATGGTGGCCGTCAACTACTACGTGCGCGACCTGCGGCCGGATGCGGCGGAAGCAGCAGCAACAATAAAAACAGCAGAATTGTCGGTAGCAGAGTCGGCATTGGTAGCTCCACCAGGTCTCAAGGCGGCCCAAAAAGCGGCAACAAAAATGGCGCTGACAACGATAACAAAAACAACAGCAACAGCGATCACCGTGGCGGCGGCGGCTGCGCCATCATCAACAGTAGTAACGGAAACAATGGAGATAGTGTGGATTGACGCCGTTGGACAACAACGTAATGACTACAGCGAATAGATAGATAGTTGAGCACACATTTACCTGATCTCTGTTGACTTTGTCTTCGTGATAATTCTTACGTGTTTGCTTTTTGCCGTGGGGCTACTCCTCTTTTTTTCAGTGATCTTTAGTGCCTCTCACAAGCAAATGCTTATGGATATATATATATGTATATATATATATATATATATATATTTATTTTTGTTCATATATATGGTTTGGATTGATCGGACTGGTAACCTAGATACGCTGGCACGTAGGAACTGCTCCACCACCCTTAATGTTGATGACACGGCTGCCTTATCCGATTTCTTCCTTTTACGTTTGAACGCTCGTGCTGTTTAAGCTCATGACGAAGGACGTTTCCATGCGACTATTAGTCTCGTTGAGAGGCTTGATTACCCGGACTTTGTTTGCAGATCTGAATCGTGGCATCGCCCCTACGAGGAGCGTTTAAATTATATTGAGGGTTCGAATAATCGTTCTCAGACTAAAACTATTATACATATATATGCTTGGTGAGCTCCTAGGCCCACCTGATTGTGGTCTCAGTGTTGTTGTTGGCGACACTAACCAAGATACTTAAGCTGTAAATTCAGATAATTATATTTCTGATCTTGCCTCCCTTGGGCTGACTCAAAGTAAGTCACCCGCCCGATGTCCGTCTCTGCTTTGGATCATGTGTCTATCGATGGCGGTGGCGCCCTTTTAAAGTATGCCGCTATTTTTATCTAAACATTAATATTCTCTGATCATTCCTCACTATTCTGTTGTTCGCTTCTCAAACCTACTTCTGCCTCTACTCCCGCACGGCGTGTTCCAAAGAGGACGACCAAGCGGAAGTTTAACATATTTAACTACGATCAGTTGGTGACGATTGACTGATCTGATTGCCTAATGTCCCTCGATCCTGATACAGCTGTTGAAACGTTTAAGTCCAAACTATCTAACATTTATGATCAAGCCTTTCCCTCAGTGGCTGTGCATAACCGTGAACCGCCATCTAAGATCTGGCACTCATCTACTCTCCTATGTCTGCAAAAAGATCTTGACTTTGTAGGCCGTAAGTGTGTGCGTGATAAGTTCAACCCACACTTGGAAGCGGTGTACTACAAGATGTTATCCAGACATTGGGCTCTACTTAAGTCTGAATTCAGGGAGTACCATCACAGACAAATAGAGGTGGCTTCTGGTGGTTTTTCGAAGTATGTCAATAAGGAGACCGGCCGTTCTCAAAAGACAAATGTTCTGGAGTCTATCATCGCACCCGACGACAGCACCGTATGGTTCCGCTAGTATCTGCTCCGCCCTGGCACAACATTTTGCGACTATTGGCGATCAGACAATTGCAGGTTTTCCTCCTCATCGTGGCAACTTGCACGACTATCTACCTCCCTTCCAGATGTATTTTACCAACTTCGACATATTTTGCCAACTATTGTTTTTTTCTTCCTCGCTTTTATTATTGCTCATATTTCTAATTTATTTATCGATACTTGAATCTTTCCCCGCGGTTTCAAGAGGGCCTGTGTAATTGCTCTTTACAAAGGGAAGGGATCTTGTCAAGATGCTGGCAGCTATCGGCCAATCAGCTTGACTCCATTTCTCGCCAAGGGTTTTGAACAATGTGTATTGATGCATATTTCGGCACAAGTCGAGTTTGTTTATTTCTTCTCGCCGAGACAATTTGATTTTCGTGCGAGAAGATCTACCGAGACCGCTAATACTTTTACCTACTAGACTATCCTTGAATCTTCCGTTCAGAGTAACGAATGTCTTGCAATTGCTGTAATCTTAGCAAGGTTTTTTACCCAACAGTGTGTTAATAATAATAAATAATAATAGCGAAGCTTACATCTGTGTCATTTTTAAAATTTTAATCTTAATCCTTCGATTTATAGGCTTTAACAATAGTGGTTGTTCTAGGTTTCGGTCTCTATCTTCAGGATATATATATATATATATATATATATATATATTGTATAATGCGTGCGGTATCTTACGCTGATGACCGCACTTTGCTTGTCCCTTTATTTGAAGATAACCTGCGGGCCGCTTTTTATATGGCGAGCGAAGCATTGGCAGTCCTCTGTGATGCTTTTTGCAACTTTTGGATGAAGATCAACGCCACAAAAACCCAATATTGTACTTACCTGGTACCCCACTAGAGCTGTCCCCAAATATTACCTGTCTGGGCTTGTTCTTGAATGAGCGTATGACGTGGAACAGCCACGCTAGCATACTCTAACATAAATTTGCACCAGCTATTGCTGCACTCGCCCATCTTCGACTTCGTAGGCTTCAGGTCTCTATTCTCGTCTTCGTGTATAAGTCGCTAGTAGAGCCTCACCTCTGCTACTGCAGTGTGGTCTGGGGTGGGACTTACCAGAGTGTCATTGTAGCACTTTAGTCTCTGCAAAACAACGCTATTCGTGCTAAATTTAGTTTGCGACCTAGAAAATCTGCCAGCTTTCTACTTGAAGAGCACGGCTATTTTAATATGAAACAGCTGATATGTTTTAGAGCTGCCATCTTCGTTTACAAAATCATCAAAAATCTTATAGTCTGGCGACCTTTTTCAGACCATACCTTCTATTGCTGCACCATATCCCTTCCGAAACAGGCAACCTTACACAGCTATTACTTTTCCGCCACACGCTTTCTTGAGAATGGACCACGTCACCACTCATTTATTGCTTGGAATTGAGTTCCTCCCGCCATTGCCGCCATTCCCGACCAGCCTCCAAGAGAAGCCTTGGAAAGTTCGTTTCTTTTTCGTAGTTTTCTTTTTCTCTTTCGTCATCGCCCCTCTTGTTAACGATATCAATTTTAAACTTGATTGACTTTACTCTAGTCAAAATTACGGCACCACCATTTAATTTGCGTACTTTATTTGTATTTTTGATAT
This sequence comes from Dermanyssus gallinae, assembly GCA_003439945.1. Classification (NCBI taxonomy): domain Eukaryota; kingdom Metazoa; phylum Arthropoda; class Arachnida; order Mesostigmata; family Dermanyssidae; genus Dermanyssus; species Dermanyssus gallinae. The sequence goes on from QVRM01002396.1 coordinate 15,712, forward strand.
TGAATTGTCGTTATCTTGAAAATATTTGTTATTTAATTAAATAATTTACTATACACGTGTTTTATATTATTATTATTATTATTATTTCCGATGCAATGAGCACATGATCTCCGATCTAGCCCCTGGACAACCTCCTCAGTACAGAGGCTGTGTGCTTTCGAGTGTATTTGCAAGTACTCATAAATAATGCTATGTGTTTCATGTGACATTACAAACGGTTCCTTTATTTTAGGTCCTGTACTGATCTATAAAGGTGTAGTATAGGCAGTCCGCATAGATTAAATCAGGCATCTTTTATACAAACGTATTGATAGATTTGCCTTGATTAATAGTAAGTGACCGAAAATAAAACCAACATGAGTTTGGACATTGAAGTATACATACTGGATTCATTCGGTTTGGCAGCCTCTCGCTGGAGGATATCCCATTTTTGCTGTCTGGGAGCCTGAGAACCTCATGTGAAGCATTCGAAGTTCTGAGAATTCCACTGTTGCCAATAGGCAAGGCAATATGGATGGTTTGACAAAATGGAAGACTTTCTCGAAGCGAATGCGATTGCGCTTCGGTGCGCTGCTGGAAGATGCATACGGCCCTCGGCTTAGAGCACCCTTAGTCAACAAATACGTGTGCAGGCATAATGAGCGTGTCCTGTCTTCCAACCATTACGGCCACATAATCTGTTGATCTCCATGAAGCGCAGACCTCCAATAGAACATAGCTAACGAAATTGCCCTCATCACCTTCGAAAGCGGACAGACGGTTATCTGAAATGCTACCGTGGCTTTACACCTCACGGGTCAGCCGCGGTATGACCCAGGCGTGGTATAGCGAAGAAAAACTGGCGGAGCGCATAGCGAAGCAAAGCAAGCAGAGGAAGTACGCACGTATACGAGAGACATTGAAATTCCGTCTATTCGGGTTTACAGCCGGATGAATCCGGCAATAAATTGACTCGCTTGAAGGCTACATTATACATATGGTGTTCAAAACGTATCGCGACTTTTGTGTTTTTTCAAAAATTATTCATTTATTCATGAATATCTATTTTGTCCCCTTCAAAGTAGTCCCCATGAGATATTATACACTTGTGCCAACGGTTTTTCCAGTCTTCGAAGCACTTCAAAAAACCATTTTTTTTTTATCTTGTTCAGCTCCTCCTTCGATGCCGTCTTTATCTCGTCAAGCGTAGCGTAACGTCGTCCTTTCATGGGCCTCTTCAGTTTAGGGAACAAGAAAAAGTCACAGGGGGCCAGATCTGGGGAATACGGTGGCTGCGGCATCATTAGTGTGTTGTTTTTGGCCAAAAACTCGCGCACAAGCAACGATGTGTGAGCAGGGGCGTTATCGTGGTGCAAAAGCCAATTTTTGTTCTTCCACAAATCCGGGCGTTTCTGGCGGATTGCTTCGCGGAAATTGCGCATAACTTGCAGGTAATATTCCTTATTGACCGTTCTACCCTGTGGCAAGAACTCATGCTGCACCACGCCCCTGCAATCGAAGAAAACTGTCAGCAAAACTTTCACATTCGACCGAACTTGGCGCGCTTTTTTCGGTCTTGGTTCGTGCGGCAGCTTCCATTGAGATGATTGAGCTTTGGTTTCCACGTCATAACCATAAACCCACGATATGTCACCAGTTATGACCCTCTGGAGCAAATTTGGGTCGTCGCGGACAGAGTCCAACATCTCATTAGCAATGTTCATGCGATGCTGTTTTTGGTCGCAATTGAGCAATTTTGGTACGAATTTCGCGGCGACCCGTCTCATGCCCAAATCATTGATAAAAATCGAATGGCACGAGCCAATCGATATGTTTAGGTCCTCAGCAACTTCTCTAACGGTGATTCGACGATTGGCCAATACCATTTTCTCCACTTCATTAATTTTTTCGTCTGTTGTTGAAGTGCTCGGGCGTCCGGCACGCTTTTCGTCGTTCACATCTTCTCGGCCTTCTGAGAACATTTTGTACCACCGATAAACGTTGCTTCGGTCCAAGGTAGCTTCTCCGTATGCCACAGTCAACATTCGGAATGCATCCGCGCACTTAATTTCGTTTTTCACACAAAATTTGATACAGGTTCTTTGATCCATTTTTTTGAATAGGTAAAAATCGAAGACGATCCAAAACACGTGCAAGCAAAGCAGCTGTCAACAATTAAGTGAACATTCAAAATGGCCGAGCTTGTCGGCATAAGTGAGAGACATGAGTACCAACATAACGCCACAAAAAATCGAAATTCGAATATACGTAACCCGCGAAAATTCAAAAGTCGCGATACGTTTTGAACACACCGTATATAAAGTGAGGGAACTTGTGTTCTTGGTCAGTGATATATTTAGGTCCTATTATTTCGTCTGATTTGGAGGGCTGTAAATTTAGAAATGTAAATTATACACAGGTTTTCATTTCAGTCAATCATATATACACCATCTCTTTCTATAATCTTCATCCAGCGCTCTTGTAAATAGGAGTATCCACAGTTTCAGAATATCTCGTTTCTTGATGGAAACAAAGGATAAAGGCAGCTTATCATACTCTCAAAACATTCGAAGTTTTTCTCTCATAGAATTTTAAACTGAGCAAAACAGATGATTATCTAAAGGGACAAGCTCAGGAGTATACGGTGAGTGGGTTAAAATATACCATACAAAATACAAATTTTGCGGCACGTCGTTTCGTTGTTTCGTAGCGAAATAGTACACCACGCCTTTTCGGTCCCACCAGACGCACAGCATCGCCTTTTTAGCATGGGGGCCTGGCTTCTCGTCTTCGAGTCTGCGCGGCACCAATCTTCGCCACGTTTCACGTACATACAATGAGTTAGGTGCAAATGAAATTATCTACGCAAGGAGTTCACCATACATTCGATCACACTGAGTGTAAAATGTGTATTGAATACTACGGGAGCAGTTATTTCATCAGTATTCACGCCGATCCGTCCGTGGTTGATCTGTCGCATCAAAATCTCTACTATCATTTCGCCAAACCACCGCTTTACGACACCATCGCACGTAGATAGCTGATATCAACTATTATTTTTGGCTTTAAAAACTCGCACTGCTACCACATCGAGGTACAATTTCGTAAGAACTGATTTGGTAAACCACATATGCTAGCCATAGCAGACGGCCTTCGTTGACAACACGCGCTTACCTCCACCGAACTTTTTGACTGAATAGAGCCAACACCAAACATATATCTTAAACTACATGAACCATAACCGCTATGTGTACCGGTGTTCATGTACCTTGTGGCAAATTTGTTTAAATAATTATGAATGTATTGTTTATTAACCAATATTTGGTTTATGCACAAATGTGCTACAGCTCCCCTAAATAACTTTTCTCAGCGATATTGCTTCTGTACACTGTTGGAGATGATACAGATCACATGATTTTCCGCATAGGTTGCACTCACACTCGGTTAATATCTCATGCCATCCAATTCGTATAGATATCTTCATATGAAATCCATGCATTTCAAACCTAGTAACGAAGTATCTTTTTCTACAACATGGGCCCTTCTAGTAGTTTGTAGTCGTCGATCAAGTCTTATAAAAACGCCAATCAACATCCGCAAACTTATACTCTTATTTGACAAGATGATTTTCAAAGGCCTCAGTTCTCGCATAATTTGCTCAAGTTCATTGCTTGTTGCTTAATAAAAGCATAAGTTGCACTGAAAGCCTCCACAAAGAGAAGTTTTGAGGCCAACAGGTACACAAGCCGATTGCGGCTAGTGCGGTGAACTACTTTCACTCCTTTTAGAAAAGTGGCTTTAATTTTGTCAAGTACTTCCAGATTTGCTTTTGATAGGTGGGGCCGTTTGACTTGTATCCCGTAAGCAGCGGTCGGCGCAATCTTTAAATTAAAAAGTTTGAGAGCGATATCCAGCGACAACCGATGAGGCTCTGGGATATTATGAAACGATAAAATGTCCTTACGAGCTCTTACCTCGATATGCTTAGTAAAATGTAAACCCTGCGTTGAAACGATTACTCCAAGATTAAAAAAAAAACAAAGAGAAGTGTTGGTGCTGAACAAAAGAGAAGTGTTGGTGCTGAGCTCAAGCGTAATTCATATTTTTCTGCGAGCCTACCTCTGCGGCGAAATTTCATTGCTTTATTTTTTGCTACGTTTATCACTAGAGCATTTAGGTCAACAAACTTTCGCAGTGAAGCAAGCGATTGCTGCAGGTGAAATCGACTCCGGGAGTAGAGGACGAGGTCATCAGAATTTTGGATTTTGTCCGGCAGATGGCAAACCAATATTGAGAATAATAGCGGGCTAAGATTATCGCCTTGTGCAACTCCTGTAGTCTGAGTAATTAGGGCGTGTTCAGTTACCCCGTCGTCGATTATTACAGACCCCTCCTGCAGCATAGCTCGTAATAACTTTAGTATTACCGCTGCAACACCACATAGCGCTAATTTCTCTAGGATTATTGTTCATGATGCCGTATCAAAATCCGCCTTAAAGTCTACAAAAACAGCAAAGAGAAAGTTACGTTTAACCCGAAGAGTCATTTAAATGCTATTAAGAAGAACAACACAAGCCGTCATCGTCGACCTCCGTCGTCTAAAGCCGTGCTGCTGTTCTGGCAAGCACTCGGTACTTTCCAAAAAATCTTCTAGTCGACGCGCTACCAATGCTGACAGTACTTTGTAAATAACGTTTTTCTTTGCTATACCACGGTACGACGAAGTCAAGGGATCTCCTTTCCCCTTCGGTATCCTACTTAGAAGGCTGACGTTCCATCCTTCAGGCAAGTGCGGTATCTTTGTGATTTCGTTGCAGAGAGATGCAAGACAAGGAGCCAGAATAATCGCTTGTTCCAGATGTTCATTCCGAACGACGTCTGGGCCCGCAGCCTTTCCGGACGGCGCTTTCATTATTACATCCAAAACCTCCGAAATATCGATAGGGCAAACCAGTTCCTGTCGAGTTTTGGTTGTCCTTTGGCCCCAAACGGAGGCGTATATCGGGATGCAACTGGGAATCGTTGATGAGCTGGCAAACATCTGTCGAAAATAACTATGCAGCCTTTCAGGTGATACTGGACAAGCTGTTGGGCGCATCTGGGAGCGTAGCCATTTATGTGGATGAAGCTGGGACTGTCTGAGTAGCTTGTTTTGTGCTTCTATCTCGTGCTCCAGTTTGGCTCTACGCACCTTCTTTTTATAAATCCGACTGACATTCGTATACAGGAAGGTCATTTCCGGGCGACTTTTTGCCAATATATACGTCTGAATCAACAGTGTTTTAAAGATCGGCGTTTTTGGGTATACCAACAGGTTTTTCGAGGTTTACTCAGCTGGGGACGCACGCTGTGCAGTATAACATTTTGAACTTGTGTTGCATATACTTCGACATTCAGAGTGTTCGGAACAGGGAGAACATCTGGCAAAAGCTCCAGTAAGCGGGTTGAGTCACTGGCAGCGTTTAACCTTTGCCGTTTTTGGCTTGCTGCCTGATAATGTACCGTGAGCGAAATCGCAACAGGAAAGTTTCGTCTGGCACCAAAAAGCCAGAGTGTTTAACTGCGGACCCTTGTATCTGATGCTATCGTGTCTGGCGTTTGTGGCAAATATATCTATTGTAGACCTCCCTTGTGGAGCTACATAGGTCGGTTCCTTGGCTGTGGAAACCACCCATATACAACGGGACGCTAACGTGGTGATAAGTGCGTCTGCTCTAACATTTTCCGGTTTGTCGAGAGGGCAGTTGAGATCCCGGCAAAGCATTGTTGTTTTGTAAAGGTCAACTTTATCCAAGCAATACAGTAGTTTTTCCAACAGGTCGGGAATAGCTTCCGATGGACATTGCAATTATATTTATGGAACTTCCTGCAAGTACAACGCCGGTACTTCTATTCCTCTGAGCTTACTGTTATATAGTACAGCTACTCTACCGCTTGCTCTTCTAAGACATTGACTCCGTTGTCCATGACATTCTATCAGATACCAACCAGAAACTACAGTTGGTCCCGTGGCCTAGGACTCAGTATCCATTGTCAGAGGAAGGAAGGCCAAGGTTGATTTTATAATTTCACAATTCCATTGAAAGAAAGTGGCTGATGTTGCTGTTTTTGGCTGGGTCTTGAAAGGTCTTTCGCCATGACACTACCTGCACGTGCGTGTTTTGGTCACGAGTGCCCTTTACCCTTACTTTTTCCGTCAGTATTTAGTCACCTCATTCGTGGAGACATAAAGCGCTTCTCGTAGGGACGCTTTAAATGAGTGCCGAAATGCATCTCCTATCTCGATATTTTCAGGGTGCTTCTTTGTTTTGAGGGAACTTGCTGATCCCAACACCTGCGAGAATAGAGATAGCATTATTTTACAAATGGGACTGGTGATTGCCGCGTGTACTGCTTCTACGATACAAGGGATAATCTTATCCATGATATATTGGATAAGACCATCACTATTTTTTGCCACAAATGGTCTTTTTTCAGCCGGCGCAGTTGGGGTTCCGAGCGTCCCGCTCTCTGCGGGGTCGTTGGTTATTTTAATGCCGTTCTTTACTACCGAAGACCAACTTCGTTTGGAGAAGGTATCGTAGGCTACTAGAGCGCAGAATGGAATACTTGGAGCTTCCGTCTGCCTTTGTATTATGTTTCGCGACGTTTTATTTAGAATGTCCATGCGGCGCAACTTATGTGGGCAGGACCCCCAGGTGGCTTCGTGGCAACCATTGCACAGGCAGCAGCGGGCTTCTGCCTTACAGTCTTTCCTTAAATGCTCTTGTGACCCGCATCTCCGGCATCTCGGTTTTGTCATCTTGCAACTGGTGACTAAATGATCCATGGTAAAGCATCTGAAACATTGCATTGGCTCGCGGTACAACATGACCCCGTGTTGTTTAAGTCCCAGGCGGACCTCTGCTGGAAAGTTGTTGCCCACAAAGGTCAGAATAACATGCTCCATTGCCGTTACAACATTGGTGCTTGGATTCTTTGTTTTCACTCGGACTGCTCTGGAGACCATACGATGTGAGAGAAGCTATTATGGCTGCTTCGAATCTAGAAGGGTGCACACCCGAAATCTTGTCTTTTGCTGAGGAGCGAGCTCCGCTTATTCTCGCAGATACCTTAACTCCCGCCAACTCTTGCAGCGATAACAAAGTACCTCTGCCTCGTTTTCCACTGCAATAACGAGCTCCCCATTTCTAGTAAATCGAGGTTCTTCAACTTTGCCTTTGATGTGTTGCGCAATGCAGCGACATACGTCATTGAAACGCATCTCCAAAGCGTTATCATCAGCTGTAAATATTACAGCCATATTACAGCCATTTATTTGGCGAGCACCACCTTTAACTCACGCAATCGTTTGTTGCGCGTCACTGTTTGGAATCCATCATCGTCGGTGAGATCTTCTTTTTATTGAACTTCAGTAGTGACTGTTGTTACATCGTCCCTCTCTTCAGTGAGCGTTCTCTGCACCGCATCCTGATTTTCCCCTATTAACGCCCCCTCGGTTGTTTCGCTGGCAACCTATGTTCTCTCTGGAGAAGAATCAACCTGCGATACACGCATGCCTTTGTTGCGAGTGTCTTCCATTGAGCTTGATGCGGCGCGCTTCCCACAGCGGAAGAGATGGTTTTTAAAGGGTAGCACGTCCAGGCGTTTAGTCCCACATTATCCCCACTGACATCAGAGAGTGCGTAAAGGCTTATTAAAGCTTAAAAATGATCTAAGCATTGCTCGAGTGTATAACGCGATCAAGCGCGAACAATATTGAATAACGGCAAAAACTTTTCTGCGTTTATTTTGATCAGGGGAGCGTCTTTGATAGGGTTCATCATTACATTCTTTGGCAAAAATATATTAGTTTGACCCCTAGTCACGCTATAAGGACTTAAGGCATGTCTAAGCATGTGTCATCGGCGTGCCATTGGCCACGGTGCTACTTATATCGCCTTCCCTATATGAGTACGTGTTAACAATGTCACCACGCCCCCCATATTGAATGTTTGCTACGAAAACAGCAATGATAAATAGTAGAGAGCACTACTGTATAGGGTAAAATTTGATAGCTCTCATGAGTTATAAGGATGTATGGTTGTTTGGCTGTTTGGCTGTGCATCGACATATGGAAATCCCAGGAAGAATAGCCAATAAATGAATCATGGACGAAGGCGAACATAAAAAGAGAGATAATGCTTGCCGTTTTCCTGTTCTACCTGTTGTTTGTGTTTAAGACAGAATGCCACGCAAAAAGTAAAAGCAAGCAGACTCAATGCGAGCCCGTCATCAGGGCCTCTGCCGTGTTCGAACGTGAAAGCAATGCTTCGCGTTTTTTTAGAGTAGAGTTGCATACAGATTTCCCAAGGTGGGCTGTCATGGCTCTGTTGCTAATGCCGCGGCGATTTATATATATATATTCCTCGATTGCGTGTATCTTAGAGCTAGTGGGACATGAACAAACTATGGCAATAGGGGCCACTAAAGCCTAGAATAGGCTGCTTTCAGGCCTGCCCGGGCATCGTTTAGGCCACTATCTAAGAAAATCGTTTGTAGTAAACTGAGTTAGCTAATAGAGTAGACCCTTCGGGAGGGGCAGAAACGTCTTCATTTAACTACTCACGTCGACACATAGCATTTTGAGGGGTAAAAGATGAACTTCGTCACGGAAGTTGCCTCTACACCGAAGGTCGTATTGTGCGAGCTGCTAGAAATAGATAGTTATATATGACGCATCGGTTGGGCAGAGATACTGGCGCTACAGAGCTTTCAACGATAATTGTAAAAAATCTAGAAATCGCAAACTGTAGACAAAATGAGTGACTAACGTGGTTCTGCAATTTACCTACTACGGGATACATTTAAATATCTGTCCGAAGATTCCAAACGAGATTGCTTCGCTCTAAAATGAAACGATATAATTCAAGCAATTTAGACCGCTTACTTACAATGCCTCTTTTGTGTTCTAAGACAGGCACAACATATAGCCATAGGCAAGAGCTTACTTTTTGTTGACCCATTAATTTACATCCCTTCCGTACTTACAGATTTATTTGTTAAGTCGTACAGCCTCTGGAGGACTTAGTGAGAATCCCATTCGAAATCATTTTGACACGCATGTTAGCCCTAAATGCCTAGGGCCGAGTCGACGACACGACGCACCGCTCTAGAAAGCGTGTGTTCAAATCAGGCTGTGGTTGCATATGCTCTATATCGTTTGTCTGTTAGATCTGATTGGGCACTATCTGCTGCTACATTCCTATACTGGACGAACTTGCTATAAGCTGAATTTGAGGACATCTGACCTGGATAAAGGTGGAAAAGAAGCAATTATAACCTTGGTCACCATAGAAGAATTGTCTTTTACTGCAAGTGTAAGCTGGTAGTGTGGGGCCCCAGTCACCAAATACCAGTAATGTCATTTTGCCCTTCTCAGTAGGCAAGTGCTGTTGGCACTACTACAAACTGCATAGAGGGTGTAATAACCCGATTTATTGGTCGCGCTCGTCCTCCGTAGCCAGAGTGCTCGTTGACATACACACGCGAATAATTCGTTCTTTCTCGGTTAGAACACGCCTACTGAATATCGTAATCGTACCAGTCGTCAAGTGAAATTTCTCATCATTGTAACTAGAGTGAGTAGGCTGAGTGAAGTTGGCGGGGTACAGTCGCGTAGGTTGACGACAACGGCTCGCAACCGCTTGGCTCCCACTGGGCACCGGCGGTGTGTATGCACGTATTGAGGCCTTTGCACTTAGCTAACGGCCTCGAGTAGATGCTGCAGCACTCGGTTGTGGTCGGCGGTCCATTTCGGGAGATCAGCTCGTCCATGTTTCGGTCTAGCTTTTCTGGGCTATGTCGCTCTCTACACAGTGGTGGTCACTGAGGATTACCTTATCAGTCAGCACTGCCCGTCGCGCAAGTTTACCTGCCTGGCCCCGGCGGCAACTTCCTAGGTCGATCACGGAGCCTCTGTAAACCTGGTGCTATGTCGGTCAGTCCCTCATGTTGCAGAGGACAATGTGAATGTCGTGTTTCCGTGTAAGGCACTTAAACAGCTTGCAAAATCCCCGACCTTTACCCTGCTTTGATAGGTAGCAGGATATGGGAGCAGACTTAGTAAAGGCTCACTGATTACACAACGTGGAGACTTTAGACGTGACATGATAAAAAAATCATAGGACAGCTCCATGCTTGAATTATTGGAGTACCATAGAGCAGTTAACTTACGTGTTTCAGCCTATCCTTTATCACCGGACTCCTGTATCTGGCAAAATGACACACTGCGCCCCCTTAGAGACGTCTCTAAACAAGGAGACTCGTTATACTTGTCTTAAGCACAAAATCCTCTCGTACACCGGTTCCAACCAATCCTACAAAACACTGCGCCACCGTTATCGCGGCCCTAAGTTTGTTCGCCATCACTTGGACAGGTAGATGTACGCATCTCTCTGCTTAAATGAACGCACATAGGTCTTCGAAAATCTGGCTTATCTCGTTTAGGTGCCCATCGTGCGTGTCTTCTTCGTCTCATATTCCGTAACAACTGCAAGGGCCTGCTGAGGCTCTTCTTGCTGTGGGCCCTTGTTCAGTTGCCCCAGTTCAGGAGGGGGGTGGCGGCAATGGTTGCTCTGGTGGTCTGATTGGCCAACTTAAGTAGTAATATTAAATATTATTTTTTTAAAAAGAACTTATACCTAGTAAGGTTCGACAAACAAAAAATTGTAAGGACAAGTAGTTTACAACTCTCCTTAACAAACCTTGGAGTAATGGTCACGCTGCCTTTTTAATTTGCATAGGGAGTAGGGCTTTAGGCGCCCTTAAAATGTGGCATCATGCTCTGCAGCGGCTAAATAGACCTGTTTCGGTTCCTCCTGCTGTGCGCCCTTGTCCGGTTTAAATTCTGCTTAATATCTCTCTACTTGCGGATGATGGTTGCTCTGGTGGTCTGATTGGTTAACTTGGGTAATGATACTAAATATTACTTTAAACAAAAGCCTTAGATCATCTAGTAAGGTTTGATCACCAAAATTAGTAAAGATAAGTGGTCTAGAACACACCTTGACAGACCTTGAAGTAATGGTCACGCTGCATTATAAGTTTGCATAGGGAATACGGATTTAGGCGCTAAGCCGAGTGAATCCCATGACAAAGACGTTTGACATTACTTTGTTGAATCATACATAGCGCGAACGCTACCAAACCCGTGCACGCAAAAACGTGCATTAAGAATTACCGTCAACTGGCATGGTATTTAGACGCTAGATAGCGTGCCTAACGATCGCATAAGACCAGTCATACAACGCGATAGACAAACCATATGACCTCTTCCTTAACTACAGGCTTAAAAAACAACGAACCGTAAATTATTATGTTGGTATTATCGCTAATACTGTGGTGTCACTGTAATAGTCGCTAGATCCATCAGACGTTACAGGCTTTCCAATCGCACGAGCATATCCACGACGACAGCTTGAGCTGCTGACATTTAATGGCGGCTGTAGGATTTATCATAATGCATAAGTCAAACATTATTTAAAAAAAAGTTACTGTTAGATGCCTAAAAGCCTAGCGCCTAGCAGTTACTAATATAGTGCCTACTACAAGAGTCTTTTACGGCAGGCCAGGTGAACCGTAAGTGTGCAGGCTAAACAACTTTCCGTGAGGCTTCAGTGTGTTAATAGCCTTGGCTGCACGGACGCAGCCAACGACATAACGTAAATTTTATAGGCACGTTCGTTGACACCGTCCTTCCAGGCACTGCCCATTAGGGGAGGCAACCACAAAAGCAGCTGTTACGCACGTAATCTACGTAAGAGACCTGCCGGGACCATCGACTGGTCGCTTCTTGTACAATACCCTTTTACCTCACCTCATCTACGCGTTTCGATTATTGGAGTCAAACTTCAATCAAGTGATTGAAGTTGATTGAAGCTAAACCGCAAATAAATTATAATGCCACTAGCAAGATACATGTCTTAACGAGTGAATTAAGCAGAATAACGACGTTTGGGCTTATCTCACGGCTCGACAGAAACAAAGGCAGACCGAGATAGAAGGCTACCAGAACGTTTTTCTTTGTTGAAACGATAGGCTTAGGCTGGCGCCTCATGAGTGACTAAAAGGCCCATATCAAGGCCTATAAGGACATCAGCCTCTCTAATCGTGAAATTTCCCTTTGATTGGGCCGTTGTCCCCAAGTAGTGAATAACTTTATTAATTTAGGTAAAAATTACGCCGTAAAAAATAGTTCCGGGCGTCCAAATGCCATTTCGGAACGAAACAAGCTGCAATTCTGAAGAAAGCATCGAACTCTGCGCCCTCGGCAAGGGCAATTGCGGCGGCGGCCTACGTACAAACGAACGTGCAAAATATGCAAAACTTCCTAAGGAAGACACATTGGCTTACGAAAAAAAACACAGGAAAAAACAACGATTGGCCGCTGAACGATGAAAGCTCGTCTTGACTTTGCCCACGATTCGATGGACCACTGAGTGCCCACGATACGATGTCATGGACCACTGAGTGACACAGAGTGCTCTTTTCGGATGAAAAAGTTTAACTTTGATAAACCGGCTCGATTTAACTATTATTTGCACGATGTCCGCAAGAAAGAACGAATTTTGTTAAAACGTCGCTCAGGTGGCGGTTGAGTGATGATCTGGGCCGCTGTCGGATATCATACAAAGTCGTCGATTGTGTTTTTAGACGGTCGTGTTTATTCGGCGCGCTATAGGGATTTACTAAAAGAGCAATCGGCGCATTTTGAGCTGATGGGAAGGGGGCAGACTTCATTTTTCAACACGATAACGCCCCAATTCACACCGCTAGGCTGATCGTGAGCTGGTTCGACCGACGTCACATTGAGGTCCTACGCTGGCCTGCACCTGATCTTAATATCATCCAGAATGTGTGGAGCTGGCTCGCACGATAAATTTACACCGACGAAAGACAATTTTCGAGGCTTGGAACGACCTCTTGCAAAACGTCATCTAACATTTGTTCAACACTATATCAAACCGAATTTGTGCGGTTATCCGACTTAACGGGAAGTTCACTGAGTATTATGTATAGTTGCTGGGTGCCGTGAAATGAGCCCAAACGCCGTTAGTCCGCTTAATTCGCTCATTAAGACATGTATCTTGCTAGTGGGATTATCATTTTTTCGCGGTGTAGCTGTGCCAAATGTGGAAATCGCGTGGTTCAAAGTAATCCGATACCCCGGTTATAATAAATGCGAGATTTGTGGCAAACATGGGTCGCCCTATATTTTTTTTTAGGGACTGTATATATATGTGTGTGTGCGGTCACGATGAAGCGTCCTTTGTGCCAACGCCCTCGGCTTGATTCTTATTTTCAATCCTACCACCCACACCAAGAAACTGGCTCTGCTATCCATCGCCTTGGAAGGGCTGAGCCTACCCGACATATGGGCCACTGCCAATTCGGTAGTAGTGATCTCTACAAGTACTAGGTAACGAACCTGGTGTGAGACATGCTCTCCGGGGACGCGTGGGTGGTGCCATTTCGTTCACGGCGTCAGGCATCGACTAAACGTGCCGCGAACACAGAAGGAACTTATAAAATTTGAGTTCGAAGAACATGTGGACGAAATTCAGCTCCAAAAGCTTCTCCGTGTTGGCTCTGACAGCGCTGAGAAGGCTAGACTCAGAGTCGTGTTGTGCCGTAGCGCCTGGGCATGGCTTACGGGCCTAAAATAATAACTTTTTTTTTTCGAGGAGCTTGTTTTTAATTCTAGACTATAATATGCCCCTACGGACTTGGAATCGCCGTTAGGTATACCTTTATTGCAACGAGGGCCGAGCATGTTCAGATTCCTAAGGTTTCCCCCACAACAATCGTTGTGGCAGCATGGCGGCTACCACAAGCAGCGACATTTGTAGCGGCGGTGGCTTGGGCGGCAAACGCACTGTTCGAAACGGGGTGTTGCCATGGCAACCATGGTTAGCAAAAACAATCGTAAGTTCGATCGCCGGTTTTGCTGGTTGTATTTGTTGGACGTGGTTGGCATTGCCCAGCTGCTACATACCTAGCGCACTGGAATTATATAGGCTGGAGAAAGCCTATATAATTCCAGTACGAGAATGCAATGACTGTGATAGATGCATTTGGACGATAAAGTCCGTGGTTACGGCATATCGAGGATTAACAATGCCCATATATATATATATATATATATATATATTATATCGTGCCACAGGCAACTTAGCCCATTACGAGCGTCTAAAATGTAGTTGTCAGAGCGTAAAAAATAATTAAATAAACAAAAAAAAGTTTTCCTAACAGTCCTTGTGGCAGCATGCCGGCTACCACAAGCAGCCATATGGTTTATCATCTATCCTCACGAAGCATCGTAAGCAAACAACAAGGATCAAATCGGCGACGCCCCGGTAGATGATAACCACGACTAGCGCACCAACCAGCCCTTCAGACCGCGCTGCGTACAGGGCTGGCACGGCCTGTCAGAGTCAAGAAGTGCTGGGCGGAGAGCGAGACACACAGCCGTCACTAATGGACACTAAGTCAGTCACCGGCCGGCCCCGGAACAACGAACTTCGGTACATGTACATTTAAGTCAACTGTGTCGCCCATGTACCGCCTACAGCGTTCTGAACAATGGGATTGCAAAGCCAAAGTGCACGAACAGTATATGCTAGTTATGGGCCTATGCTTCGTAGAGATTAAATGCAGCAAGTATGTTGCGTTAATACCTAAGGAAATACGTTTTCGTAGCAGTGAAAAAAATTAATGAAAGTGAAAATATAGATATTTTAAAGCAATTTCGTATTAGCAAAAATAGTAGCAATATCAGACTGATGCACCGAGATTCGACATGATAATACAATATTAAATGATTAAGATATTTTTAACATTAGGAATGCCAATACACTAATCTGTAGAAATGTGAATTTATTGCTGTCAATTGCTGTCAATAGATCCTGCAATGACTGCTTTTTATTAAAAGCAGTCATTGCGGTACCCGCAGTTAGAGTAGCTAGTTATTGAGCAATATTAATAATAACTATAAATGAATTTAGTAATATGTGAAACGTTACCTTGACGTTAGACTTTCTAATAATTTACTAGCCAACCGACTTTATCCAGTTTTGGGGACGGGCGGAGTACTATTTGCTTCTTTCTGCGTTTGTGTAGAATCTCACATCATTACGCTGAAACGCATTTCCATGAGCTCCAGCCGTTACCGCTCGGGACGCCAAGAAAATGAATGAAGAATGTTGTAACACGGAGTCTTCTGTGCTGAAGCAG
This sequence comes from Dermanyssus gallinae, assembly GCA_003439945.1. Classification (NCBI taxonomy): domain Eukaryota; kingdom Metazoa; phylum Arthropoda; class Arachnida; order Mesostigmata; family Dermanyssidae; genus Dermanyssus; species Dermanyssus gallinae. Next base: position 30,964 of record QVRM01002396.1, read on the forward strand.
AGGCTTAGCGCCCTATTCAACGAAGCATAAGTAAGTTCTGAGTAAACACGCTTGCCTGTAGGCATCTAGTTACAGCTAAGTCGCCTGCCATGTTGCCCATTAGCTCTATCTTTAAAAAAATCGTATGTTAAAAGACCGTAAATGTGTGTACAACCACGCAATTTTTGGGCTGGCAGCACATCATACGTAATGATTAGTTAAGTCGTACAAATCAGACGCTGCAAGGATATGCACGATTTGATCATGCAGTTTACTAAGCAGTAAATGAACAAATAATAATTTATCATATATAGTAATTATAAGTATCTAATTTTTCTATTACGTTTCCGATCGTACGGACAAATAATCCATGTAAAATGTGATAACGAAACGTAAAAACCATATAATAAGACCACAGCAAAACTCTAACGGTCGGCTTCAGATAAACGCCCTGCCTTAAAGGAAATACCAAACACAATTAATGAGATCGGTGCTATTAATAGCTGGCTCAAAACAGTTTCAATCGGTTGAGGTTTTCTTCAAGGGAACCTAATATAGTAATTGTATTTTAATTATTTTCTATAGCAATAACAAACATTATAGTAAAAACAGCAACGAGTGGCAACGGTGACAACCACAACAACAAATATAACATAACAAAATATTTAAGGCATAACCAAATACTAAAATATTATTTTTATTTCATATCATTTTATAGCTGAAGTAGCTGTGACTGTTGAGAGCCATAACTATCATTCTGAAATTCAAAATGTGTCTGAGATCCTAACCCACGTAAAAACCACCACCACTACCTCTTAAACTTCTCAATAGGCAAGCAGCCTGTTCGTTTTGGTCACCTGCATAAACAAAAACTTGCTGAACATGCCTGCTGTTTCTCTAGTGGTACTGGCCAGCAAATTAATATACTTAACCCGGACACTCAACACGCGAAACATGTGGAGAAGGAAGTGCCTAAAGCATTCAACTAAATAGAGCTAAAAAGTACTAACACGGGCACATAAGATATGTTCTTGATTACGCGGATTCAAGGTTCAAGGTTTTTCATATAGTGACGCTGTGCACTTTGCGATTGTTTGTTCTATACCGCGCAACTAATTAGTATATAATATAACTTATTAAACTGTTACTTTAACATGTTAATAGTAGTATTATGTTAGCGTAATAATAATGTGATTATTTACCAAGGTACGCCAATACGTGGGACCGCAGTGCAGGCCACTGCAGTAACAGAGTGGGAGCGGCAAAACGCACATTTCCCATACTCTTCTACGGCCAGCGATTTGAGGCGATACCCGACGAAGAATAACTGCCATCATCATCATAATCATCACCATCATCATCACCATCATCATAATCGTCATCATTTATCCTGCTCGCCTTTCTCATCCCGGGCCCGGGATGGACCGTTACGGCAGTAACGATAAGGACACCGTCAGCACCACCACCACAGTTGCGAGTTGTTGTTGTTGTTGTTGTTGTTGTTGTTGTTGTTGTTGTTGTTGTTGTTGTTGTTGTTGTTGTTGTTGTTGTTGTTGTTGTTGTTGTTGTTGTTGTTGTTGTTGTTGTTGTTGTGTTGTTGTTGTTGTTGTTGTTGTTGTGTTGTTGTTGTTGTGTTGTTGTTGTTGTTGTGTTGTTGTTGTTGTTGTTGTTGTTGTTGTTGTTGTTGTTGTTGTTGTTGTTGTTGTTGTTGTTGTTGTTGTTGTTGTTGTTGTTGTTGTTGTTGTGTTGTTGTTGTTGTTGTTGTGTTGTTGTTGCTGTTGTTGTTGTTGTTGTTGTTGTTGTTGTTGTTGTTGTTGTTGTTGTTGCTGTTGATGTTGTTGTTATAGCTGCTATTTGACCACTGCTAATACAGCCTCTAGCGTTATTGTCGTCGTCGTCGTCGTCATCGTCGTGGTCATTTTTCAAACGGCCTGCCCGTTTGTATTCGGCTTGGACGTCACCCTAGATGGAGCATTATCATTCTGCTATCGAAGCAATACGCTCGCCCGCGTACCCAAACAAACAAGCAGGACCAGCGGTTTTCTACTACAACAGCCACCTATTATACTCCGTAGACACTGCCCGTGAGCATGGCTGGCAATCTTTGCCGTCTCTCCATTACTCGACGACCGTACGTATGGTGTGCATAAATCAAAGCGAACCTCGAAACTTAAAAAAAAAACTCTTTCCATTATCCAGAGCAGTGGTCGTTTTCTGTACCCCGTTCGGAGAATATTTCGGCTAACCGTATCTAATTCACCTGATTCAAAACACACAATCATCTGCCAATCTCTTGCTTTTTAGCTTACATAAATATGTCAACATTTGTACACAGTTAATTAAATAAAAAATTCACAAAGGTGGAAAGCGCGACTATATTATTATGGATATACAGATAAAAGAAAACCGTATTATTTCAGAAAGTTTAGATTTTTTTAATGGAAAGATCGCCTGATTTACAGTGTTCAATATATTCCACATGTACGCATCTAATATATATATATGCACAAACATCGGATGTTCGTTGCTTTAAGAAATTGGCATGCCATTTTGCGAAAAATTATATTCCAAGCAAAACGTAACGAGAAGCTAGTGCTTAAGCAAACAATACCCTGGCAACGACAAATTCACTACTAAAGCAGTACCGTAGGCACTCGATCATGTTAAGAAATCATGTTAATAATCTAAAATGAACCTCTACTACCGTCATGCAGCACAGGCTTCACAAGCTTGTTCAAAAAGGTTTCTAAGTTTAATACTATTTAAGAAGAACTACCAGGCTGGTTAACTGGAAAAAGCCGTCAAAACTGCTGCTACCTAGACCCTGTACTTCGCAAATAGAGTTTGGGGCATAAAACAAGTCGGTTCACAGTGTTCTTTAAAACTTGCCTGGCAACAAGGTCTACTTGCCGTACTTAGAGCAGTAGTCGTTGGAACCTGCCTAGAAGCAAATGCTTACGCCGACCGACAAACACTTTTACTTCAAAGATTCGGAGTACACTTATTTTCTGTCCCACGCTTGTGCAGTCTTTTACACATATTTTACGCCTAATATCAATAGCCAGCGACGATCAAAGCATTTAACAGTTAAAGTAAGAAGGCATTCTCATGCATTCTCCCTGGCGCGTCTTTACAAGTCGCTTCTGCTGGGCCTGCTATCGGGTCCCCAAACTACCTCACTGCTGGCCTGCGCGATCAGCTTAAAGACGCTCTGCTGTCAGCTGTAACTTCAAGTTTGGCTGGTCTGCGTCCGCCCGAAACGGATCCCGCGATGACAGCTGCCTCCCCTGTGGTCGCATGCGACATCGCTCTGAAGTCTCCTCCGGCCTCGCAATGATGTCACAACAAAACATTCGCAGGTGGGCCGTTCCCTCTGTCAGCAGTCTGGAAAGCAACGGTCTGAGTCCGTCGACGAGAGACGCACTTGATGCAAGTTCTGTAACAAGTACACCGGCGCAGGTCTAACTGCAAGACGTTATTCTCGAAACGTCGAAAGTCAAGAGCGCATCTAAAATGATTTCCTGTTTACCCCGGGGTATTCGCGACAGCATGTCTTCGGAGCTTGCAACTCTGATCAATGAGGTCTGCTCAACAGCAAGCAGAGATTCATATAAAAGACTACTGCAATTTGCAACTGCAGTATTCTGCATACCATCCCAAAAGCAACGCGGCCGAACCCTCACTTCGGTACTACGCGAGAATCTTAACAGATTCCGGGCGGGAAACGGTCCTGAAACGAACCCATATGGTTCATCATCTTTGTAAACCTTGCTATTAATGGAAAGCTGCCTGATTTTGTGCTCCCTGTCTTCTACGGCGCCTCGCTTATTGCTTTGCGCAAAAAAGATGGTGGCATTAGACCCATTGCCGTTGGCCTGACTCTGCGCCGCTTAGTCGGAAAAATCATAATCAGGAAGAGCATGCCGGACATCGTCGCAATGGTCTCTCCGCATCAGCTCGGCTGCGGAATCAGAGGAGGTGCGAAAGCGGCCGTGCATGCAACACGGGCGTTTGTAGACCACAACAGGAGTGCCCCAGAGAAGGTTCTCGTCAAGTTAGATTTCAAAAACGCCTTTAACACGCTCAGACGAGGCCACCTGCTTAAGGCTGTTCGCTCTTACCTTCCCCAACTTTACCCGCTGGTATACCAGATGTACAGACTTTCGAGCAAGTTAATTTGGCAGGGAGAGTTTATCAAGTCGTGCTCCGGCGTTCAACAAGGTGACCCCTGTGGCCCCGCTTTATTTTGCATTGCTATTCACGAACTTCAAACACGCCTTACTTCCGAACTCCGACCTTGGTTTCTGGACGACGGCACTCTCGCTGGAGACGTCTCGGCGGTCCAGAGAGACATTGCCCAAGTAAAAGACTTCGAGGCGGTCTCGGGACTCAAGCTAAACGACGCCAAGTGCGAAATTTTCTTCCCCTTTCAACAGGACCCTCGACTCGGCTCCATGCTTCAAATGGTGCGCGATCTTCTGCCAGCTGCGAGGTTGATTCCCGATAACGAATTCGAGCTTCTGGGGGCGCCAATTCTGGCCCAATCCATTGACTTATCTTTAGCTTAAAAAGGCTCCGACCTTGTTTGCTGGCGCGCTAGACTGCGACTATTGGACGCTCACCCAGCCCTCTACCTGCTTCGCGCGAGTTTGTCAACGCCGAGGCTGATGCACCTCTTGCGATGCTCACGAGCCTATGCTGAACCGGACCTGCTTCAATCGTTCGACGAAACTTTGCGAAGTACCCTCCAGGGTATCTTAAGCGTTCAGCTTAGGCAAACCTCGTGGTTACAAGCTTCGCTTCCAACGTCCGCAGGGGGAATGGGGATTCGCATGGCTTCGCAAGTTGCCTTGTCTGCTCACCTCGGGTCTCTAAAAAACACTGAGATTTTAGTGTCAGGGATCACACCACCAGATGCCTACACCAGCTTTATCGCTCAACTTGAACAAGCTCGCCGCTACTACGCAGAAAAGTGCGGTCCATTGCCCGAACGCAGTTCACAATCGACTTTAGACTTGCAAGTAGTTAAGTCGATCCAAGAGCGGTTATTGACCCAGGCAAACAACGTTAAAGAGCAGGCGCGATTAAAAGCCGTGATAGATCCGATGAGCGGAAAGTGGCTCCAGGCCATTCCCTCACCGCAGCTGGGGACGATGCTGGACAATACCACACTCCGCATCGTCTCCGGCCTGCGCCTGGGAGAATCAGTCTGCTTCGCACATAACTGTGCAAGATGTGATCTACCGGTGTCTTCTACGGGTGAGCATGCTCTCGCTTGCAAGAGGAGCGCCGGTAGGTTTTCAAGACCTTTAGCCTTAATCGACGTAATACACCGAGCAACGCAGTCTGCCCACATACCGGCAGTCAAAGAGCCGGTCGGTCTGTCAGCCAACAGCCAACTGCGTCCGGACGGCCTGACTCTAGTTCCATGGAGTGAAGGTCGCTGCCTTGTGTACGACGTCACCGTGTCTTGCACGTTGGCCGCTTCTTATGCTCGCCATACCAGCAGAGAGGTCGGAGCAGCCGCTCACCTTGCCGAAGATCGCAAGTTGTCAAAATATCGTGAACTGGAACAAAACTTTATCGTTCAACCAATTGCCTTCGAGACACTAGGCCCAATGGAAAAAATCACAAGGAGCTTTCTGACGGAGCTGGGACCTAGAGTTGCTGCATCAACCGGCGATAGAAGGGCATGGCAGTTTTTGCTACAAAGAATATCAGTTGAAATTCAACGCGGAAACGCCGCGTCGTTAATCGGTTTATTGCCCACGGGCAAGGGACTCCCTTTTCTGCCGTAGCCGAACCAAGTCGGCGTCGAGAATTGTATGTGCATCTAAAGAACCTAAATAAATATCGAGCACTGTATGTCAAAGTTAAAGTAATTGCTGGCTGGACACCGTAGTCTGTATTTTATGTTCGATTTATGGTAAGAGTAGATTACAATAGTAGTTTCATATTAATTATTAACAAATGTATTGAATTCCCTGGTTACAGGGAAATATAAGTAACAAACTACACCAGGGCCTGTAAAGAATGTTACCAGTCGAGCTTATCCTCGAGGCAGCCCCTCATTGTGTCCATAATTGCTGCCGTATTGCCGCGCTGAATCGCCAGCGATAGCCGCTGAAGTTTTTAGAAATCGGTTTATTTATACACAGCATAATTATAATACGTAATCAGAGCAGACCCGGTAGACCACTGCCTGAGGGCAGCGAACCTAGCACCGCAGCCGCATTTCCACGTTGCACTTCAATTGATATTCTTTGTAGCAGGAATTCCCCTGCCCTTTTCTCATCCTTCTCACTTGCCGCTCTTTTCCCAATTTCTTTCAGAAATTTTACTGTTGATTCGCCTATGACTCCCAATGTTTCTATGGCAACTGGCTGCACTATAAAAGATGCCTCTAGCTCGCGGTACTTCAAACTTTTCCGCTGCTCCGCTAAATTAGCAACAGCACCTGCTGATCTTGAGGCTCGGCTTCTATAAGACGGCGCCAGCGTGTCCCATACGGTTGCGTCCCATACAAGGGCCTTTCCGGAGGACCACGGAACCAAGGTCATTCCGTCTGGACGTAAGGCTGAGTCCGCTGCTAGTCCGACTGGCTCCTTTCTGCAGGGTACGTTAGCGGATTGCAACGCTCTTGAAATCACTTCGTTGAGGGCGGCGTGGCGCGAATGTCTTCCGCAGCTCCTAGGACAGCTGAGGCCGTGCTCTCCCGTCGGCGACACCGGTGTGTTGCACAGGGAGCAACTATGGGGCGCACACACAGCCTCCCCTAACCGCAGGCCGGCAACGATGCGGAGTGTTGTGTTGTCCAGCATCGTTCCCAGCTGCGGCGAGGGGATGGCTTGAAGCCATTTTGCGCTCGTATCGTTGAAAGCTGCTAGTAGGCGTGCCTTGCCGAGTGCATCAGCCGTGTTGTCCAGAAGCTTCTTTTGAATGGCTTCGACTACCACAGCATCCAGAGCACGCTGGCGTGTGTCGTCAAGCGCCACGCGGTGATATGCGGCGAACTCCTCTTTTTTGGACTCCATGAGCCGTTCTAGAAAGGACTTGACGTTCGAAGGAGATATAGATATAATCAGTTCCTGAAGTGTGGTGATTGAACCCAAGAATGCGGTCTGGGCCAGATCGGCTGCACGTCGTATTCCTAGACCTCCGGCTGTTGTAGGAAGGGTAGCCTGGTCCCAATTTGCCCCGTCCAGATTCAAATTTAACATCCGATTCACGCACTGTTTCAGCTTATCGTCGAATTGTTGTAGAATGTTCTTTTGGGCCGATGCATCTATGCAGCGAAGGATATAGATTAGCCTTGGTGTCGAGAGGCTAGTTCGCATCAAGAATAATGCAGGATGCGCATCGAGGGATTCCAACCTGAAACACCAGAGATCCATTAGCTCACACTTCCTGTCTAGAGCGAGTTTTGCGGAGGCCGTTGTGAGGGGAGCTCCTAAAAGCTCGATGTTTTCCTCAGTACATAGCTTGATATCAGGAAGCAGGCCCTGCGCCCGGCGTAAACACTCGTCACGAAAGGCGCAGTCGGATGACAAGACGTACAGCTCACACTTTGAAGCATTTAGTTGCAGTCCAGAGGTGACGCCGAACTCGATTATTTTTTCCACATCACTAAGGGCGGAATCAAGAGTACCTCCAATTGTGCCATCGTCTAAGAACCACGGCTTAAATTCCGACTCCAAAGCAGAAAGCAATTGGCAAATCGCCAGACAGAAGAGGGCCGGGCCACAGGGGTCCCCTTGCTGTACCCCACATCTGGAGAGTACGATCTCTTCCCCCCAAAAGAGATTGGATGGGCTCCTGTACATTTGGTAGACTGCGGGGTACATTTCTGGAAAGTTTGATTTGACGGCTTCAAGAATTACATCCCTTCTCAGCGAATTAAAAGCATTTTTAAAATCGAGTTTTATCAGCACCTTATTGGACGCCGAGTTAGTATTTACAAGGGCACTTGCCGCGTGGACAGCAGCCTTGCAGCCTCCTTTAACTCCACAACCCAGTTGAACGGGGGCAATCCTGTCGATAATCGGCGCCATGTATTTGCGGGTTAGCACTTTACACGCTAGCCGCCGCAGGGTATTCCCGACTGCTATCGGGCGGAGACCACCGTCTTTTTTCTTTAAAGCTATAAGATTCGCTCCATAGAAGTTACTAAGTGCGAACCCTGGTAGGCGGCCATTCACGACAAGGTTGCAGAAGTCCGTCAGAGCAAAAAGGAGGGGGCAGATCTGATCACCCTTTCCAATAAGGTCTTTTAGGTGTCTGGGCTTAAGACCGTCAGGGCCTCCACTTGAGCTATTTGGGAAAGTTTGGATTGCTGCTCGGACTTCACTGGGGGTAATGTTGATTTGGTCGGCTGATGGAACGCCACGAGGCGGTGCCGGGTATGCCGCTGTTTCTGGCATGTTCGGGTGCTTATCGCTAAGTATGCGATGCGTATTGGCGTCTTGTGGAGCCATCGAATCCGTTGAAATAAGAATGCGCGCTGCTGCCGAAACATCCCCCTGAGCCAGTTTTGCCTGTGCCACCCGAGCTCTTTGTCTATCATCGTTTGTGTTAGTCTTCGGCGCCGCGACATGGTTAGCATTGATGGCAGCATCGAGTGGGGCACGACTCCTGAATCGACTGAGGTTGTCCCGAATAAGTGAACACAGAGACTTTCCTTTTGCCTTTTGCCGTGGGATGGTGAGGACCGTTGTTGCAAAATGAGCCAGACGAGACCACGAGTCCAGATCATTCGCTGAGCAAATCGATTTGATTGTGTTGGTCAGTTCGGCAGCAACTATAGGTCTCACGCCACGAGGAACGATCGAGAGCATCTTGAGATTTTGGCGAACAGCGGACAGTCGTTGAACGGTGCGAGTGAGGGCAGTTGACGGTGAGATCGGTGCCGGAAGTCGTGTTGACGACGTCGTGGTTGGCGTCTCAGTGTTGCTGTGTGTCAGCGGTGTTGTCCACTGACGAATGTCTAGTTGTCTATTGGTCATTAGGATCAGAAGAAGGCGACCCCGTATTGACACTTGTTCCGTAGCCAGTGTTCGTCGAAGGCGACGATGTCTGGAGTGCATGGAGCGACGGCGTCACTGCGGAAGTCGTTTGTGGAGCCTCCGGCTGAGGTTGCTGTACCATGCTCACCTCAAGTGCTGAGCGGAGAGCCAGTTCCAGCTGGCCGCGAAAGCCGTCCGAAGACAACTCAGAGACGCTGCCAGGCGCTATGGGTGGCGCCGCTTGAATGTGCAAGCTGGGGAGAGCAGTCGAAAGTGCTCTTTGGATTGCTGTTCCGATTTGCGTGACTATGGCGTCAATTATAATTGGAACTATTTTCTCCGTGACGCATTGCACCACCTTGTCAATGTTGTTGATTTGGTGTACATCATTGGTGACCTGCTTTTGCTTTTTGATCACTGTGCCAGCAGGGGGCTGAACCTTGGGTGTCGCCGCGGGTACCTTAACCCCGTTCTGAACAACGGCAGAGAAAGACCGCTTGGAAAAGGAGGACGACGGCTGAATATCGGCCACGGGTGCGCAGATCTTGACTGGCGTCGCCTCAGGCTTCCTCTGTATAACCCGTATTGCTGACTTCTTTAGCTGCTCCATACGGCGAAGTCGATGCGGGCAACTGCCGGAAGTAGCTTCATGGTTTGATTTACATAGGCAACACTTCGCCGCTTGGTTGCAGTCTTTCCGGAGATGGTTCGTGGAACCACAGCGGCGACAGCGAGGTGCCGCCCAGGGGCAGTCCGGCTTGATGTGGTCCAAGCTATAACACCGGTAGCACTGGTGTGGCTCTCTATAGAGCATCACCCCGTGTGTTTTAAGGCCTAGACGAACTTCCGTCGGAAAATCAATTCCGACAAAAGTTAGGATTACTTGGTCAGTGGCCATAACTATGCCAGTGTGTGCGTTCTTCGCTCTGACTCGAATGGCCTCTGTGACACCTAAAGACCCCAACGCGTTAATAATAGTTGTGTCGCTGAGCGACGGATGCACACCGCAGATTTTTCCCTTTACTGTCGATCTTTGGCCGCTCACTCTAGACTGAACCGGGATACCTCCGACTGAGGTTAAACTCAGCAATGTTGCTCTATCTTCAGCGTCCTCGGCGACGATAACAAGTTCGCCGGCTCGTGTAAAACGAGGTTCCTCAACTTTTCCTTTAAGATGTCTAGCGACGTCATCGCAAACAGCGTTAAAATTGCTCTCCAGCAAATTATTGTCGGCGGCAAAAATAATCGCCTCAGGTCGCTCATTTGTTTTAACCTTTGGTATTGCCTCCTTTCTAATAACTCTGCCACCCGCACCAACTACGCTCCAACTCTCGGTGTCTTCCTCGTCGTGCGTCTCACCGGAGTCCCCGGTTGGCCGCGCTGTGGCACCGCTCTCCATGGCTTCCCTTTCAGCGCTATCGTTACTAGCGCCAGAGGATTCCGCTAACGTTGTCAGCTTTGCACCGCTCTCTCCGGCCGCTCTCGTCTTCGATGGTTTCTCCCGTTGCGGCGGGCTGGTGGCTTGCCGTTTGATAGCTGCCGCTGTGACAGCGGTGTCGATGCCGACGACATCCCCTCCACCGGCTGTACGTTGCGGCTGCTTTCTCCTTACCTCCTTTCCACTTGTTGACATTTCTGCTGCTGCCTCAGTCTCTTGACCGGCTGCAGCTTTTCGAACGTCTCCCGATGTTTCCGCGTCTGCGATAGAAGGCGGATCATGGTCGCCGCTGAAGTAGAAAGTCAAAAGCTCTATTGTCCTCACTCGCTTGTTCGATTCTTTTGCCAATCTTCTGTAGGAGCAACCATGCCTCCGGGCCAGCCCCTCGCCAAGTGTCTCAAATACTAGCGGCACGAAAATGAACTCGTTGGCGAGCTGGGCATATTTGTTGGTCTTTAGACGTTCAGTCTTGCGTGCCGCAAAGACTGCGGCAGATGCGCTGGCTTCTAGGTTCGAGGGGGCGAGCATGTCAATGATCGTCGCATCCTAAATAAGCGCTTTTCTCCTTTCAAAGCGGATAAAGGTGAGAACGTCCGGTCTCTTTCACTCATTTCTCAGAAGGCCATTGGCCCTCGAATGCACGGCAATAGAGCTGACTTCAGAGCCCGGACAGTAATCTCATTAATTTCACTATAACGGCTTTGGCGTTATTCGCTTCTGCTGCAGGAGAGCCCGTGGGTCCCCCAGATGTCCACCTGTGCTCCGCATGGACACCGGTGCTCCTCAGTTAGCTTTGTCCCTTAACCTTAACCCGATGCACAGACGAAAGCTTTCGTGACGTGAGGCATGTTGTTTTATACCGATAGGCTTCTTCACTTCGAAGGCTCATAACAGCCTGATGACTTGACCGAGAAGATTGGCAAGGTTATGAAGTGCGCTAGCTGCTTGAGGGTCAAGGCCGCTCAGCATTTTTGCAGCGCTGGTGAGCCCTGCGAGGGGGTCTGCCTTCCAAGTGGAACGCGTCCTCGACGGCGACAAGTTCATCCAGGTAGTGCCAGACGCTTGATGCTTGGCGCGGGCGCATTCTGCGTCGGCGATTCGTTGGTTTTAATGCCTTCAGTGGGGCGAGCGTTATAGTCTTATCGAATGTTCTGTCCAAACTGGGTGCAACGATCTCACGGACCATCGAGGCGTAGGAGCGAGGGACGTTCTCACCTGTCTCGCACGGTGCCGGATTTGTCCGAATCGCCATTTTTCCACAATTGTGGCCGCGGGGTAGTCGGACTAAACCTGGCGAAGGACTCGTGCACCGGTAATAATCTTGCTCTTGTCCCAAGCTATGGCATAAATCGGACACGAAAGGGACGCTAATCTGTGTGTATCCCCACAGCTTGCGCATTTTGGAGCATTTTACAGTCCTTGACTAGATGTCGGGTACTGCCGCAGTTCACACATGTCATTTGACCGCTGCAAGAGAATGCGTGATGACCTAAGCGCTGACATTTGAACCACTTTGCAGGACGTGGTGGCTCGACTGTCACCGCGTGGGTCTGAAAACCAAGATACACGGTGGCCGGCGGGGCTCCCTTGAATTTGAGCAACACCTTTCTTGTAGGGATAGCTGCCTGTTGTGGGCCAGGATCTGCTCATCTGCAGATGCGTTTGACTTCTATAACGCCGGCGGAGCTGAGTTTCTGCAGTATCTCTTCTTCCTGGAAATCTGGGCTAACATGGCTGATGGCACCCCAGATGTTATCGATATTCCTTGATGCCGCTTTGACTTGCAGCTCAGCTAGTTCAGTGATGCACATCAGTTTGCGTGCGTCCTTAAGCTTATCGACAGTAGCCGAGATTTGTCCATCCTGTGCCGAGATGTTAGCGTCTGCCACTATTCGGTGTAGGTCCTTGCACATTCCAAGCACGTTGCCTCCGGGCAATGAACTGCCGTCTTTAGCTGCGCTGAAGGTTACTCGGAAAACCTTGTGTGCACCTGATGGAGCCCTTTGTTTGAGCTTTGCTAAGGCTTCTTCCTTTTTTCTAATATTGCGCTGCCTGCTTTTCTTATCAACCTCCTTGAAACCCTCTTCTTGAAGCTGTTCCTGAGGTGCTGCCTCGGTGTTGATAGTCTGCACTGAGTCTTGGGTATCGCTATTCGGTCTCGCACGTTTCGCACCGAGTTGTCGGCTTTCCCTATTGTCCGTAGACACTGTTTCGCCATCGGTTTCCCACATGGGCGATGCGGTCGCCTCTAGAGTAGCACGATCTGCCTCTATGTTACTCTCTACTGAGGTGGTGACCGCCCTTAATCGTGATATGTCGAGCGAGTCTGGTGGCTCATCCTGAGCGGATATCACTAGTCTCACCATGCCTGTGCCGTAACAAGCGCCGGAATACCAAGCAAGCAAAAACTAAAAAAAAATAATTATTAAAATAAACAAATAATAGTAGTTGTTATATTGTCTTGGTCAGTTCTTTCAAGAAAATTGACCGACGACAATGCAAGACATCGGACGTTTTCTAATTGAGGAAGTCTCGCATGCAACGTTCAAGAATCAATTATAATCGACGTTGTTTGCTCGACAAGTCATATGTACACGTAGGACAGCACTCATTTTGCCTAAAAGAGAATAGTGTTGGGGTACAAGTAGTCATAGAAGCGACATCGCTGGCGTCAGCAGGGTCTCAAGTGGAGTGCAGAGCAACGAATTGGCCAAATTAGTCCCGGCTGCCTCTACATCCAATTATAGCTCAGGCGGCCGTGCGAGAACAATATCAAGCAGGCACGACGTCTCAACAAGAAAACACCGACCTAGTGCATACGCTAAAAGGCAAGAAAATGAACTAACGACCGAAGTTACTGCATTGCGTTGATATTGAGACACGCGCATAATTTAAAATAGATTGAGCTACGTTTACTTATTTTGGATATCATTATCGATTTTTTAATACTGTCGATTTATTCTTTATGTATGTGGTTACAGTATCCTTGCCGCCTGTCTATCGCATGACGGGCGACTTCCGTCGGGATCGAACGTGCGGTAATGTTTTAGTTAAATTTTCGTTATTTTATTACCCATTTTCTTTCCGAACCACTGTTACGCCTTTTGCAGTTTTGATGTATGCAGTAATTCGAAAAACTCAATAATAAAAGTTGAATGAAAGCTGATTGCGAGGTGAAGTCTATATTCAGATCAGTCGCGTAACGGCCGGAAAATAGCGCACAGTTGACTAAGCGGTAATTTTCCACTTGGGCGCATATATACAAACAACGACTTAGCAAAGAAGTAATGCCGCGGGGAGTTGAGAATGGAGCTAAGGTCAGGCTTACCCAAGCTTTTTAAGAAAGGCCAGCGGACAGGAGCGCCGTGGTGAAGGTATCGCTCTGTGTGTTGCGGTCTACGGTGTGCATTGCAGACTATGACAGAGGCCGGGGGCACCTGCAGGCTCGCTGCAGCTGGAAACGCTGGGCGCAACAATCGGCGCACCCACGCGGGGTCCTACGCCAATTTTGTTAACTAGAGTACAGAGTGCATCTACTGTTACGGCATCATGGTCTGAGGGGTCAATCGGATACTAACTAGACACGTGAGCATCTTGCAACCGAGCTGAAAAACTTTCTCCAGCAGCGGCTGCTAATTGCAAAAATCGCAGCTCCTCTACAGACATTGGATGTGGCATGCTAAGCAATACGATTGTAGTGGAAACTTGTGGGCCGCTATGGGATCCTATATAAACAGTAGGTGGTAACTCATTTGCCATCGTTTGTTAGTGTGCTTGATGAGATTTTTTTCCTGGAGGATGTGCGGAAGAAACACTCCACGTTTGGTTAGGTTGAGACCAAGACCGATTTTCCTGCCAAATTCAAGGCCTAGTTGATGTCAGCTTAGTTGTGTTTGGGGTACCCCGTGATAACTCCGTTACCCAGGTATACATCAATGAAGTACAGGTTTAAGCGATTCTTCGCTAATTCTAAGGCAAAACAGCGACGGCTTCAAGGGCTCACTATTCTGTATTCCTCTACCCAGCTTGACAGAGACCCAATGGAACAGAATAAAGGAAGGTTCACGGAAATCACGCTCTTTTGAATGGAACAGATCAGGAACCGATCATTTTGTAGTCGTATTCCTCTTCGTCACGGAACTCAACACCATGTTCGGCGTCCTCGGAGCGCTTCTTGAGGGTTTCCTCTGTTGGTATAAAATAGGCGACAAATTGTTCTCCGCTTTCGTCCATCACACCTCGAATCATCGCCTGAGACATTTCTTCTGCCTGCAACGCACAACGTCGCATGTGAAGTATAAGTGTAACTAATTACTATGCCAAAGCATGTTTATCGTCAGACCGTTCACCCTGCAGGGCAGTTTGCATGGACAAGTAGTTTGTAACTCCTTGTGAACATGAAACAGAACGCAACGACGTATCTTTTTTCTGAAGCGCAAAAAAGCTGGCCCCGAAGAGAATAAGCCCAATCTCGGGGGCGGGGGGGAGGGGCGGGGGTGTTACCTATAAATGACGTACGCCGCGATTGCGTAAACTGCCGCCACCTGTAAGGCTACTGGGCTGCGTTTCTTCCTCATAATATCTGTAAAGTTTCCCGGCATTAGCAGGCCTCACGTCAGGTAATTTTACGTCAGGTAATTTTACGTCAGGTAATTAGGAGCCGTTGAATGTTTGGTTTGTAGAGAGTCAAAAATGTTGGGGTTTGTCGAAGCAAATATGTTTGTTGAACTAATTTTAGCATCCGGAATAAAGCAATATACCTGCTGCATTAATTGAACTTTTATATGCATCTAGTTCCTCTCCTGCAGGAACCCTATTTTCAATGATATATTGTGTTTTTTTTATTGGCTTACCATGGGCAGCATTATCGAGTTGCGGGTTATTATCGTAACTATTCCTTTTTACACCGCAAACCATATATATTTTCTCTGACAAAACAAATTGTATGCACGACTCTCCGCGCAACACGGCCTATTTCCAAGGGAGCTTACCGTAAGATTTGTTATTAAGGAGATCCATATATAGTCTGCAATCACGGACAAGTATACATACATTCCAAGGTGCTTCAACCCTTTAGTCGTATATGTGGTGCATGCGATGGGTAGATATACTGGTGGCGGTTTTACTGTGGAAGACTTTGCGGATCTGAGCGTGCCTCGCAATCCCGTTGACAATCCGAACTTTGTTACAAGATGTTTCAAAATAGAGATGTAGAAGATGTAGAGGTGGACTGCTTCACCCAAGTAGTAAACAACAGAGTTGTCGGCGCAGTCTGCCTCATGATGAACCCATTCCAGCAACCGCAATCTATTAATCAAACTAAAACAAGAAATGTATCTTGCTGTTCAAAACCTGCCGCGCCATTTGAATCATGTTAGCTTAATACGGTCTTCCCCAAACAGTGTATTTGTTTCCTGTGGGAGGTTTCTGTACTGCATGATGCATATATTTAAGTTCACTTTCCTCTTCATCAGTATGTCTTGCATTTTAATCAAAATTTACCTTTTAGAGTACTCTGTTTTAATATATGAATCTTTCTAACATTAAAAGTCTTAAGGCTAGTGTCTCCGACAGGCCTACTTCTCTGAGCTCCTAAAATTGTGCACGTTTT
Organism: Dermanyssus gallinae; assembly: GCA_003439945.1. Lineage (NCBI taxonomy): Eukaryota > Metazoa > Arthropoda > Arachnida > Mesostigmata > Dermanyssidae > Dermanyssus > Dermanyssus gallinae. Next base: position 46,994 of record QVRM01002396.1, read on the forward strand.
TACAATACGTTCAATTGACTTAAGCACTGAAGAATATTTGTTTATTTTATTCACTAAAAAATCGAAATGTTTTATCAATTCCTATTAGATATTCATTATATGTGACATTCTTAATCCAAAGACAAAACCTTATCTTACTTGACATTATCTAGAGAAAGCTAATGTTTTATGCGAATTTTGCAGTAGTGTTATCGGGAAACTCTAACCATCAACAGCAAACGATACCGGGGCATGATAAAACAAAGCTTTGTGGCCGGACTCGGGCGGATTGGATGTAGACGACATGTGATGTTTGAAAGATGGGTCCACAAGTCACACAGCGGGGGCAACGGTCGAGCTGATCTGCAAAAAAAATTGGGGCTGTATTATCCCCTCAAAACTAAACATTGGCTGGCCGGCGAGATACCCGGATTAGAAACCTATTGGACCTTATTTATGGGGTCTTGTGAAGGACCGCGTCTACATGGATGGCCCGAATCAATCCCTGAGCTAAACGACCGTATTCGCAAAGTTATTATCAAAATGGGCCATAAAATCTATCAAATGTCGTCAATAAAAGACAGTCAATAAAAGAACAGGCTAATGCCTGCATGTGGCGAGAAGGCATTCGTCAGATGTTTTATTCCACACGTGAGATTTAACTCTCAGCTGTAACATACATTAACAAAAAAAAAACAGCGACTTTCGTATTTTACTTTATCGAGCATTTCTTGCTCCCTCAGCTCCGTTTCTCCTTATCCGTAATATATCTTTTTACTCTAAATGAGCATCCTCTAAATAGAATTAATGTCATGTATAGCACTATTTGCCTGATATAAGTACTATATAAGTTCATACTAGTAAAATATGAATAAACATATTTTGGAGTGTCAGCAATCTAGCTGTGCACGAGATACAGCACGCAGATATTCATCGAGCTGGTATAAGGAACTGCAGTCTGCAGGAAGGACTGCAGTCACGTTTATACTTCGGTTCGTAATAGTCCTGTCTCTATGGCAAAGTTTATGATAAAACCCGTGTAAATAATTTCCATAGTGATAATATAATATTATTTATAAATAAATATCCAAATAAAATGAAATAAAACCATATTTCCATAGTTATTTCCAGTTGTTCGTAGCTATTCCCGGTATAGTCCTGTGGTTCCTGCGGCCTTCTCTTTTTTTGGGCAGCTTAGTTCGAAAGAAGTTTGCTTGAATTGCTTTACAACTGGAGTTAACTAAGCTTCAACTGTGCTACAAGCTTCTTTAAAAGGGGTTGTGAAATTACAATTAGGTAAACGAGGCGGTTACTTGCATTTTTTGGTAAGCGCAAACTAAACTTAAAGAATACGGGCTCAATCTTGTTAAACTTCTCTAGTTGGGATGCAGTAAGGTATTTTCACATTACCTTATACCGTTCAAGGTCGCCAAGGCGACCTTAGAATCGAAGGAGGCTCAAACTGTGCCCAGAAGTTTATCTACAGGTGACATGGCTATTATGCTTTTCTGATCACCTCTATAATATGTTTGTCATATGTGGTGCCTCTGGCAAATTAAGTTGACCCAAACATAGCCGAGGAAACACCATTGACGAGCTACTGCTGCTCCACCGAAGGTGAGGCGGTCGGAGCAGCCTTCTTTATCTAAACATAATAACATTCCGTTTCGTCAGTGTTTATAGAAAAGCCATTTTCAACGCAGCAACTTTCCGGGGTTATCAGACTTGATTGTAAATCCATCTTAGTGTAACTGTATAATAACAATATAGTCAGCGTAAAATGATCAGTCAGATGATTTCCAATAGAAACATTAGATTTTATCATTAATGTGAGATCGCTTAACAGGGTGGAAGGGGTCTAAAACTATCACCCTGTGAATAGCCCGTTGTCTGCATAATTGCTGCGTAAATCTGTCTTTCTGTAGGGTACTTCTAAGCAGATAAAGTAGTTTGGATGTAGATATACCGGCAGTGGCTGACTTCCTTGGCACAACTTTTAGCTCTACAAAAGCTGCGTACAGAATTGTCCTCTTTATTTCGACATGTCAGGCTTAATGATGATTAAAACGTGATGACTGAACTTCTGCATTGCCCTTGCTGCATGGTAAAGCCGGTGCACTCACTCCCTGATTAAGATAGTTCAAATATTTCCTTTATAGTACTAGCTTTTATTCCGCCCTGACCCGATTAAAGACTAAAATTGTGGTCATTTTTATTAAAAACTATGTCCTGTTCCTCTGCCACTTCCCAAATGCGCGTTCAGCATTTCTGTGCTTCACTAGTGTCCCGCCGTAACACTATATCAACAAATAGCGGCTGTGTGGCCTTGGTAACTACATATTTTCTCCAATCTGCCACTCTAACAGCATACTATTAACTTTTTGCGTCATTCTGTCTATACACATCAATTAAATCACCGACAACAATAGACAGCCTTAACGATTATAAACATCCTAGACTATTCCTATGCGTATTTGTATCGCATTATATCTGTAAGTTTAGTCCAGTAACTCTATTCAGCTTCTTTCAAAACCTTCCTTTAACACACATTGATTTAAATTTGCTCTGTTCACCATAGCTTACGCTCTGTTAGATTTAAACGTCTGGTCAAACATTTTCAGAAAATAAGCAATAAACGGGCAAAGACAATGTACTCGTCATTGTCCAGTATAGTCCTCCCGATGCTTAACGCATCTAGTCCGATGATTTCCAATAGAAACATTAGACCCTAATACAGCGTACATCACACGATTGTTGCTCTGATATCTCTGTCCGAGAGAGATATGTTTTTATGTTTTCAAATAGATAATAGTCGGACAGGGCTAGATCCGGACTAAGTAAAGAAGACTCGACAATCTCGAGTTTTAGCTCATGTATTTTGGCCGTGGCAAAAAGAGATGCGTGGACGATATTGTCGTAGTACAACAGCACGGTCCTCTTCAGCATCGCGGGCCGTAATGCTATGAGGCGTTCTTTCAGCTTGTCTAAAATTCAGTTTTAGTCAATTTGCATTGTACCTCAGTGCATTCGTTCCGTAAACAGCATTCAATTTAGCTTTCATTTACGTTGCAGATAAGTCGTACAAAATGTTTAATCATGGCATTGTATTCGCTCTGCTCCATTGTCACTAAAGAGTTTGACATGTTACAGTTGCGCGACCTGCTACAAACTCAGTCGAAACATATCCACATTACACTTATTTTTGTTACTTCTGAAGAACGTTTTTCTCCGGCGCTGTAGTTGGCATGAGCTTTTTGGAATTGTAAATAGGCAATGCTACAAACTTTTTGATCCTACTAGTATACTCGTCTCAAAATATATCGTATATATGTTTCATCCATACGTCCGTTGGGATTTTTCACTCATTTTTGAAGACGCATGTCGTTACACCGTAAAGTTTTAATTGAATGTTGTATTGCCCACTTTGTTCAACTACCTTAGCCCCACGCTCAAGCAAGCTCATGATTCATATCCCTCCAGAAGATGGCGTCCTGGTTTCCGAAGTAATGGCTTATATACGTTTTAACACTTTTTTTTGTCTCGTTGTAGCAGCACATAAGATCACCCCTTCGCATCCCACCAAACACATAACATCACTTTTCTTTTATGGGATCTGGGCTTGGCAGATTATTGGGGCTCACTTCGTTTTTTAAGCCACGCCCATTTGCGGACAACGTTTTTATAGAGTATCCACTTCTCCTCCCCCGTCATCAAGGTGCAGAGAAGGTGAGATCCTCGTACTTTTTTCGAAGCTGATCGCACACCAGCACACGCTTCTTTAGTTGGCTATTGCTCAGCGCGTGCGTCACTCATACACCCAACTTGCTGACGAATCCCTCGGCAAGGAGATGTCTTTGAACGGATGTGTATGGTACGTCGACAATGGGCACGATCTCGCGCGGCGAGAGGTATGGGTTTTGTTCGACAACTGTAGTTAATGCGGCTGTGTCCACTGTCAAAGGGCGTTCGGGCCAGTTTCGGTCGTTAACGTGGAAGTCGCCCTTCCTAAATCGGACAAACTACGATTTTATTTTTACTCTTTTGTTGTATCTATTACTGCCTCTCCGCCATTCACTTTACAGATCTTAGTTACGACTTGTGTTGCATTATTTCCTTTCCGAAAACAAAATAACACAAAATACCGAAAATGCACATTTAACTCTGCCATCTTCACTCGAGCGTTATCATTTGCGTGAGTAAGATATTCGAACAAATTTCACGGTATAATAAAACGCAGGTAAGCTTTTAGCGCCATGTAAACAAACAACCATCTTGAAAGATCTTGCGCGGGTTGCCCAAGAAGAAGAGTAGGGGCCCTGATGGGATTTATTACGAACATTGGGCTGAGTCGTCCGATGTTTTAGCAGGGGAGTTGTGTAATCAGGTTTGGCACGAGGCTAGGCCTACTCTGCTATTCAAGGGCAAATATGGTGACAACATGGACGATCCAAATCCCTACCGTGGTATCGCGTCGGAACGCACTCTTAAGAAAATCTTCGCTAATTTGATTATCTCGAGGGTGTTTTCAGCTGTAGAGAAGGCCCAACCTCCGGAGCAATTCGGATTCAGGAAGGGTCGAGGTACACAGGACGCGATCCATGTACTCCAGTCGGAAGTTGAGCGGGTGTTAGCTGTGCCCGGGGGTCACTTGTACGCCGTCTTTATCGATTGTGTCAAGGCCTTCGACAAAGCTCCCCGCCACTTACTAGTCGATTCATTTAGACATGCTGGGGTGGGTGGTTCTTTTCTACAAGTGCTCTCCAGCTTTTTTGCTGCAGACCGCCTTAAAGTAGACATAAGAGGCGAAGACACCTTGCAGCTGAGTCAAAACGTAGGGACCCCTTAAGGGGACCCTCTCAGTTGCATGGCCTTCTCTTTGCTTATTGCAGACCTAGCCCGCCATGTGCGGAAGGAGTCTAGAAACGCCGTCGTCGTTATGTATGCGGATGACATCGTCATGGAAAGTTACCTTTACCGTAAGGGCCTACAGATAAATTCGCGGAAGACGAAAGCCATTAAGTTTCGCCGTGGGGGTCGATTGGCTGCAGCAGACGTAGTACCCTGTTGTAAACTTCTGCCCGTATTTGGGTCTACGACTGCACTACACGGGAACGACCTTTATCCAGCACATCGGCGACAGGTGTCGAGCGGCTATTGCCTCAGAAGTGAAAGACCTTCGGCAACTGTCACCGAGTGCCGCAGTGCGTCTTTTGAGCCTAAGATTGTACCAATGTTGAGCTACAGCCTTGGCAGGGTGTGGGGCCATATTTCAGCGGCAAATGTTGCACAGCTGGAAGGATGCTTCACAATATATATGAAGCGCGCTCTTTGGTTGCCGCGGACGGCAGGAAGCCGCTTTGTGTACTTGCCAGATCAGAGTCAGGCTTAGGGCACCTATTACTGAACCACTTCAAAATTTTTTGTTAGAGTGGCAGGGAAAAGTGACTGAGGCCTCGGCAGAGGTAGCGCAGTTAGACGTATACCTCGCCAGGGAGCTTTGGGATGTAATGGCATGCACTAGCCGGCACGTGTACACAAGGTACATTGTGCATGGCTATCATCACTTGGTGTGTTCGACTCAAGGATTTCACCAAATTGGCGATCAATGTCTTTGCATGCGCTAAATACCACACAACGAGCTGCCAGACGCAACGGCGGTCTTTGCACTTTCTCGCCCTGTGGAACGGTCGCTGAAGTGTTCAAAGTGTATATAATGATGACTGTATTGTAATTATGTACCATCTTGAAATGCAAGGTTATTGCGAAACAAACAATATATATAAACAAACAACCATCTCCCGACAGTTTTTATCCTCTCCCGGCATTACGACGCAAGCAACTTTCCGAACGAACTTATGGATCAACCCAATATATATATACATATGTATATACACATATAGCAGTATTTTGCTATGAGCTGCTAGGAAAAAATAGACGGTTTTTGGAAGGCTTGACGATATAAAGTTATACGGATATTTGAATGAGTAGTGTCAAAGTTCACAAATGCGTATGTATATATTTGGTTTAAATACTATTATAAGCTTTTATGGCTAATTATGTTGATATGCCACACAGTGTTGAACTGTCGTGCATGTTAAGGGCTTCTTGACCCCACCTAAATCATATTAGATCTAGAATAAGCAGAGTCCTACCGCCCTAAAATAGAATACTCCTTGACAAGCTTTAACTGCAAGCGTGTTAAAATTACATTTCGGCGGCTAGATGACAAAGCTCCACGCTAATTGCGCGGAATTTAATCTCTTTTTAGCGCACTGAGCGAGAAATCAAATCTTCTAGATACGGTATTTTCAAAGATTTGTAGATTTTTAATAAACTTAAAATACATATAAGAATAAATGGACAGAACAACAACAACAAATGCTGGCCTAGACGTATCCATGGGTCTTCTTGTATCGCTCGTTCTCCCAAGCGGGAGACAAACAAATTTTGTAAGAAATAGCAAACAAGCCTGTGAACTGTGGGGCCGTCTGTCTGCCTTACAAGTGTACATTACAGTTTGCTCTCCCAGTCTTTTTTGTCATTCAGGGCAGTGACGGCGGTGCCTGGCCATATGTTTCGAACATGCACTGCACGACTACTGCATGTATGTGGCCACTGCTACAGCTTTTCTTGCTCTCGCTTTTGCTAGAGCTAGGCAGCCTCCAGAGGGGCTGTTCTCGCTGTCATAGTCACTGTCGTCGTTCTCGAAACCCTCTCCGCCCCCCTCCGCACCGCTCTCCCCGCCACACGTAGTAGCAGCAGCGCCACCTTCGCCGCCATACATGCCATTACGCCGGCCAGGACTGCTGCGAGGTTGAGAGATCTAAAGCAAACACTCTTCCCGTGTCCTCTGCATAATGCGGCGGCTGCTGCTGCTGCTGCTGCAGCAACTGCTACTGCAAACAGATGCGCGCCCGTTGTCGTTGGCACTACTTCTGCTGCAGCATTGCAGTCATCCGGTCGGCGTCAACACGGCGTCCCCGCGGCAATTCAAACGCGTAGCACACAAGCGGGCAACAACAGACGCCAAGTTGCACTTTCTTGTCTCATTGTCTCCGTCGTGCGCTCTTGTTTTTTTTTTGTGCTTGTTTTACTGCACTCGCGCCTGTAAGTGCACGTATGTGTCCGTGCACACGACCAGTTCGCTGGTTCCCTGAAGCAAGCAAACTCGCCTCATATTGCGCATGCCGTCTTGTATTTCCGTCACACACGTACGATTGCCATTGTATGGGTAGGTAGATGCGTAAACACATAACCGCCGGAAACAGACACCTATATATATATATATATATATATATATATATATGGGTTGTTTGTATACCGCATACATTGTATTTATGAAAATGCGGTTACGCCACAGCCCTGTACGAGCCGGAACGAGTCCTTAGCTTAGATGAATGGATGGCTGTTGTGATGAGTAAGCATCATCTTGAAATGTGTGTATGTTTCTCTTATTCCCCATCTCCGACTGTGTAGTGAACGGGGCTGGGCGTGTGTATGCGCATGAGAAGGTACTGCTGGTTGGAGTTCTTTGTTCGGCCAAATTGTAGTCGCGATGCCGGTGGCGTTTCAAGCTTCGTTCTTTTCAATCTATTCACCCCACTCTTTGTGACGATTCTTTCATCGACGTGCTCCATCGACGTGCAGAGATCTCACGACGACTACGACGACGACGAAAGCCGGTCGAGCAGCTCATCACTCAGTCAGGCGCCAATGAAAAACGACGTAAAGGGACGGGCGGAAGAAAATAAAGTCGTTCTAAGTTGATGCCGCGGGGTATGTTATCGCTCAGCAACGACCGATAGAACACGAAAACGCGTCCAATAATAAGAAGAACGGCATATATCACCGGAACCGCAACACAAGCCACGTCTTTTACTATCTATCTCTTTTTCGTTTTCTATATATATATATATATATATATATAAGTAGACACCTAATGACAAATTGCGACGCTGGAGATGACGGCTATGTAAGGAGGATGGGTACGACGTATTCCTGTTAAAGTGGCGACAACAGTGCATGTTCCCAAAAAAGATTTAAAACGTCAAACCTAACCTTAAACAGGTTTCCGCCAAATTGCCTTTACATCTGGCTGCATAGTAATGCACTGCGTAATTTTAATAAGGATATTTCGCTTTCAATGAATTAATGCTAGTAATAATGATAAACTTTGTCATTGTTTCTAAAAGTGGTAATCATTTGCAAATGTTTGACAGCTTTCATGCTGTGCGAGTGACTTAAACGATTGACAGAAACTCAATGATAGTTGATGATGTCAATCATCAACGAGATGTTTGACAAATCCAGTTTTTATCTATCTTTGAGTTTATTATTTGTGTGTTGTGTCTGATGTAATGTGTGATTGTTAATTATGTTGAAGGGCATGGCTACATATGCAGCATTACGGGATCAAAAAGAACAGAGCTACACATGTGGCTATTGTAAATCTGTTAAGGTTAAGTCAGACAACACATCCACTGTTGAAAAGAGTTGAAGCGGCCTAGAAATAAACAACAGATCACGAAAGCAGCCTCCAGAGGCTTGAAAAAGAAAATAGAACACTTAAGGGAAAAACTCGACATGACGCAATACGCAACTACATTACCAGTGTCTGAATGATCACAAAGTTGGTACGCACAGCGTTTTAATTATGGGTTATGATGAAAATTGCCAGTGCTCACAACACGCCTTTCGATATTCCTCCATCACTGCGACATAATATCGCAGAAGCAGCATGGATTCCGTGAAGGGAAATCGGACATAAAAGCATGCACGAAGTTTGTATCCTAAATAGAAAAAAAGCCTGGACCTTCATAAGTCACGGTTTCTATATACCTTATTTGTTAGTGAGGTTTCTATATGCATTATTTGTTGATCTGAAGCTCGCTTTTGACATTTCTTTGCACAATGCTGTACTCCAGAATCTCGTCAATGCAGGTGTTGGCCCCAAGACACTAACTCCAATGCCAGCATTCTCCCAGATAACCCAATAATTCTTGACGAGTCGATTTGTGAGCATAAGACCGTTATCCAGACCACCGGGTATGTTCAGGATGACACTCTTACCCTTTTGCTTCTGGCGCTATTAATTTACAAAGAACACGATACGGTCGGCATCAGACTATATGCTGATTATATCGTCACGTTCAGTTGTAGCAAGTTGGAGTTGCAAGGACGCACCCTCGAGAGGTCCTGCGAGAACAACGGCTTTTAGATTATGCCGAGAAAACCAACGCCGTCAAATTTAGGCCTGGAAGACCGCTTGGTCGTTCTGAGGTCTTGAAGCTCAGTACTGGTGCAGTCGAGTTTGTTAACACCTTCTGCTACCTTGGGGTTAGCTTTTCCATGAAGGGCACAACCATCAGACAACACATCGGCGAACGAACGAGGAAAAGTCTAGTCTCGATGCCCACAATTGAAAAACCCCAAGAATTATCTCTGAGCACGCTAAAAGCACTTTTGGCCCGACTGTTGCTTCGGAGGCGGCCAACGGCATCCAGGTCATATGGAACCATCTCAGTCCGTCACAGCTAGTTAAACTAAGTAAAATAAAGCCCGTTATTTAAGCTAGCCATTGGGTTGCCACAGGATGCGAAACGCTTCTACTCAACCGCTTGTAGAAGAAAGGAAAGAAAGTTCAAGCAGTTCCCAAAAGCTTCTTCAAATCGCCAGCAATGATCACGCAGAACTGGACTGGAGACTTCCGTGATCCTGACGTCGGCTGTGTGTGCCGTTTATGAAATCAGCCGCGTCCTATCTACCATCGATATAAATATATATAAATATATATATATATATATATATATATATATATATATATATATATATATATAGTGTACTAAAAAAATGATGATGATGAAGATCCATGCTGTTGACCGAATTGTGTTTTTACGATGCTTATTAGAAATATATGATAAACCACACAGTCAACGGCCATCCTGCCACAAGGACTCTGGGGAAGACGCTACAAATCTCAACATGTTCGGCCCTCGGTACGTTGGAGATGTGTTTCACGGCGATGTGTTTCCAAGCATGTGAAAACAATACGGGAATAGAACAACCTCTTTAAAAAATGTTTAAAACATGCAGCAGCTGCAGCAGCAACATCAGATGACAACCAGACGACGCCGCGCCGATTCTGACAACAATGAAGAACAGAGGACAGTAATAGCGTCGCGGACAGCGCGGCCCCGGTGGACGGCAATGTACACAAATTCCGCAACCGCGTGTAGGCGACATCGAATACTCAACGAAAACTCTGAGACAATGGGCCTGAGGTGAAATTGTATACATACACCGCAAGCATGATGAAAGCCGAGAGCAACACGCTTAGAGAATACAGACTAGTCATTTCACTACACGTAGTCCAACCCCTATTGAGCACTGTTCGCGTTCGAAGAAATTAGACCTGCATGTGTCGTACAGAAAACGGAATAGCTCAACGCGTATAAAGGAGTGATTGCTAGAAACATATACCAGGAAAGTTTATTAACAGCATATATTATTTAGTGAATACGCTTTAGCCGGAGTGTTCAACTAACTCCTTGTGATAGTGTAGATCGCTCCAATCAGGCTGACATGAAACTGCGCCATATATATGCCAGTATTAAAACAGGATTACCGCAGAGAACGAGCTCATTAGTTTTATGTGATTGTTCGCTGATTGAATCCTTAAATAAATGATTAAATTAAAAGCAGTTCGGCTTTTAAAGCAACTGCAATACAAAACTTGTTCACGCGGGTGTATTGTTAACGTTGAACGAACGTTTATCTCCGTAGATAAAATATATTTTTTATATATAACCACACTTAAACAACTTAATTTTCCAAAGGCCTACTGACATTATTTCAGCATACTGTGCACTTTTGACAAAGAGTACTTCCTGTCTGGCAATTTCCTAAGGTACTAGCCCCATCCGCGACGTTGTTTCAATAACTTGTTACTTATACGTGAAAATGAAGGCTATCTTATTCGTAGATAGCATAACGTGTTACGTCTATTAACTCTGGTATAGTATCGTCAAACTTAAATCACACTAATGAGCAACTACAGCTATAAAAGACACCGAGCGTGTATAAATACAAAAAAGACAAAACATGCTGTTTTACGACATAGTAAAAGCAAACCACTAGACCCATAGCACTTAAAATAGAACCAACCAGTAGTAAGCAAATATAATTTACATTATCAGGCGTAACCGTGGGCTCTTAGCTACAAGGAAAGAGGTCAATGCTGTTATAAATAAGCTAGAATATATACTACCAAAATTGACAGAAATGAGCAATCCTGCAATGTCGGTAACTCCTGTGGCGTATACCATACTGCCATTCAGTATAAGAGGGTTTATAACGGCCCTAAATGAGCTTCAAGTTGTCTAAAATAATTTTATTTCTTGCAATAATTAATTATAAAGGCGTGATTTGAGCGTTTTGGATTGTTTTTTTTTGCATATAGAAGTTTTAGCAAGCTTTAGCATTTAAAAATGTATCGTACCTCTTCCCGAGTAATACAGAAACCAAATAGTCCACCACACAAAATGACTAACATGTTAGCCGAGGCGCGCGGTGATTGCGCCAAGTTTTGCTATTATTTCTAACTGGAATAACAATTTAAAAAAGATCGCACAAACGCTAAGAATGAGGCACGTTCGGTACGTCCAAAACAGCTAATCATGAAGGCAACGTGCGGAAAGTCGTTGCCGCTAATGGACAAGTGAACATTTGGAAGATAACGGAGGTTTTGGGAATCAGGCTGGCATTCTGTCCTGCGCAATAATCTTCCTCACCTTAGAACAATAATGGGTGCCGCATTTGCTCAATCAAGGGCAAAAATACGTTCGCTTTCAGTTATCAACAAAATGCAAAGATGTTGAAAAATCCGTCGGATTATTGGCGTGGATGCGTAACCATTCATAAAAGTTGGGTTCATTACTACACTTCCAAGACCTAAAAAGCATCATCGGCCAAAAGGGTAATGGTTCCGGTTTTTGGGACCAACGTGGAATAATTGGGGCCGACTACCTTGAAAGCTGGAAAACGATCCAATCATGCACCACTTCTGCATACTGTTGCCGATTACTGCAAACTGATGCAGGACTGATCCTGCAGCAAGAACTGACTGTGAAACGATAGCTTTGCAGGAGAAGGTTGTCCCGTACCATTTCATCACAACAGTTCTCCTGCATACAAGTCCATGCTCTAAAATGTCGGTGGGAAAAAGATATGTAGTTTTTATGATGCTTATCTAATGATTTAAAAAGTGCTAACATGTTTCTAACAACTCTTAACGCTGTAACTTACCGAAATCTATATCTGTCTATTTATTGAATACTGTTTGGCATGAGTCATTATCATCATTTAAGTTAACTGTTTGGCAAGGAGACAAGCTCGCGCAATAGTCTACATGTTGCAAGTCGAGCCTGCATTGCTGATAATTAGATAAGTAAATTTATGTGAGGCTAGATCCAATGATTTCCGTACGGCGTGTTTGAGCTGCATTGCCAACGAATAGGAATACGCCATACTTAGTATTATTTCAATGTAGCTAGACTATTGAACGTATGCGTCTGCTGCTAGAGATTATAATAAATGCGTACTTTGTCGTAGCTTTTTCTCCATCATCACGGGCTCGGAAACGGGGGCATCGCTATCAAGAGCGCGTCGGTGAGAGCTGCCGACGAGTTCCACGGTCAAACTTTCTTTGACACCTAGCCTTTTCTGTAGGTTAGTGCCTGAACGTTTTTCGTTCTTCGCGGCCGAGATCATCAAGCATGGTTCCCTGGGAAACGTAGCGGCAGTTTCTTTCACATCTCCGATCGTCTCGATCGTCGCGACTGGTTGAACTATGTGGCGGAGTTTCAGGTCCCCGCTGCTAGGCGCTAGCTCTCTTTTCTCGGCAAGATCGCTACGGCTCCGGTTGCCCGACTTACTCGCTTACAGCTGGCAGCGTCATACTGTGAACGAGCAAATCGGAAAAAAGCATGCTCTTTGTAGCCAAGTAAACAAACGTTTGCGTTACAAACAAGCAAAGACACTCTCAATTGTTAAACTAATACAGAGAGCGCAGACCCTAAACTATCGGTAAACTTACGAGGCAACAAGAACATCAGAAGGATATACGCATCTGTGTGATTGCCAAGCATATGCCGTAAACGAACACGCTATTCTGTTGTCTATTCGACAACTCTTCTTAGACTCTCTAGAACACTTTAGAAACGCGTCGAGTAATTTCTCTACTAGCGTGCTAGAGTCTAAATTACCAAGCGTCTGACGGAAAACGTAGCACTGACCTATGCTTATAACGTTGAACTTCAAAGGCTGACCGACGGATTGTCGTCGTTATTCGATTCTCCTCTTAATTATAGGACTAACTAGAAGAGTTGGACAGTCCCCACGCCCTGCAAGAATGCGACTAGTAAGCCTGATCAGTAGAGCACCTTCCGTTGCTGATAGAGCCACGCTTTGAGCAGTTAGTAGTTAAGGGTCTGGGGCATGATTTTACGCCTTACCCCGTGCGCGAATTAGGACTCTCCTGGACGGCAAGACGACGCGCGTAGGTTGTCAACCAACGCGCAACTGCGGGGTTGGTTGGTGGAGCAGTTGCGTAGCATTGGTATTGAAATAGTCCTGCCCCACCGATATCGTTGTGGTGATTTTGTGGACGCGTTGGACCATCATCGCCCGTCATGCGCCTTGAGTGCCGGCCGACGAGCCGCCACTCCGCTTCAAATAACACTTTAGTCGCACAGTGAGACCTACCGGCTTCCCGTGTATTCTGAAACCCCCGGGTCTATCCAGAGATGCTAGAAAAAGGCCCGACGGTCTGACTCTGACACCCTTTTAGCGTAACCGCATGCTTATTTGGGACGCAACTCTAACCCACTCATTAGCCATTTCGACGATCACTTCGGTGCAGCTGCGGACCGAGCAGGTCAATCCTCAAGGTTTGCTGAGGCTAATAAATTTTGTCCGTTGGCTTTCGAAACTATAGGAGCTGCAGGCTCTTTACACTACCCCCTTGCAAGCCTTAACCTTTCGACGGGAGACTCGAGAGCATCCGAGTTCTTGCGTCAGAGACTGACATTCGACATTCAACAAAGAATTGCGGTGTCCGTTCGGGGCAAATTGTTGAACTGGGCTAACTTTGAGTTGTTAAAGAAGCCGTGACCACACGTTCGCGCGGAGACTTCAAAGTGCTAATATAGCAATGTGAAATTAATAAATTTAGTTATGAATTTATAAAAATGATACCTGCATAGGCAAACAGATATTAACCAAAACTAAAGTCAAATTACCTAGGCATAGGACGCAGAAGTTCATCATGGTAAATCCTAGCCAATTCAATTCAATTAAAAGGTACCTTTATTTTTTCACGGGAAAGACATTATTTATATCTAGCAAACCGTTACCTAGACACATACAACAGTCAGCTTATTTGTGTGCTGACATTTGAGCTGTTAGCATTATAAGTTTTCAGCGCCCTGGCCACCCGCTGCGCAAACATGTTATTTGCACGATCTGTCTTGGCAATTTGTTTTGACGAGATGATATTACCGCTTCCAGTTTTGTTTAAACGAATGGTAAAATAGTTTGAGGTATTTAATGAGTTTATATTATGATTGTACATGCGATAATCAACTCTGGACTGCAGTTTCCGAATAGGGCTTATCACAAAGAAAATTTCGGGCAATGCACCTTAATGAGACACGACAAAGCAATATTTGTGCACTTTCCATTGCTCTTATGCGTTTGTCTAAATAAGGCCGCCAAACCTCACAACGATAGGTAAACTTAGGTACATTCAAATAATAATAAAGCCTCATGTAAAAATTGTAATAATTAATTATAAAACAACAAAGATGGTATTCAATATAAGATTAGTTGATCGGATGACTTATGTGATATAAGTACTAAAATCCAGTACCGGTGTTACCGCATCCCCGAGATCCCTAATGCTATTTAAAATATGGATAGCCTTCCCATGTAGCATTTAGTTATGGGCTTCCTTTAAACGCAATACTGCACATTCGGCACGGATATACGCATTTCACACATTATCCACACATCAGTTAGAAACTTCAATCGTACTCTGGAGTATTTGTCTGTCGTTAGCGGTGTTGGCAGGTCCGTATAGTTTCAGGTCATCAACGTAAAGCTTATACGTTATTGATTCTGGAAGAACGTTTTTCAGATCTCAAATAAATATGCAAAGTAAAAGTGGGCTGAGGCTTAACCCCTGAGAAACGCCCGAGGGCCCAACTCACTGACGCTAATATTTACGCGAACACACAACTTTCGACAAGTATGATAGCTAGCAATCCATGATACAGAGCGAGTATCAACGTTAAAGTAGAGCAGCATTTGTACAAGGTTCACAAGGTTTACTCTATCAAAATACACACATCGTGAAATCAAAATACATACAATCAAAGGCCATCCTAATTTGTATCATAGCGACATACTCTTGAAATATTTCGACGGCCTGAGTTGCCGTGGATTTGCTAGTAAAACCATTTTGGTTTGTATCTAACTAGCCTTTGGATTGAACAAAATATGGTCCACGTGCAGTTTTATAAAGATGATACATGCAATTGACAATTAAGCTACAGGTCTATAATTAACTACATTTGAAAATAGACCTTTTTTGTGTACGGCAGTTACGACTGATTTTTTGGCACAATATCATGCTCATAAGACCAACTGAATATAAAAATAAACCAAACCAATATCTATTTTTTTAATCCTTTCCAAGTTACTGCACTTGTCCTGCCAGCCTAAAAGACTTCATAGTTGGCCTTACGCTCGGCCATTTATACAAGTACTTTTATCCCAATGAAGGACCCTATGTTTCTTTCGCGAGCATCTAATGCGCTTCTTACGTTTTGATTACAATTAACGTCTGTAATCTTTCTAGTGTGCCGTCTGTGGTTTATTCCTGATGTTTTTCAGCTAAGCCTTTGTAAACTCGCTACTGATTGTATGTTTGCTATACGAAATGTCTCTGGTAACCCCCTAACTCATCATATGTAGGGTTGCCCTCAGCGTTGCTGGCATCCTCATCTCGTTTCTAATCGTCTGCTCTCTCTTCAACCTCAGCCGGCTAGTACTGTCTATCAGGGTAGAGCTACTCTAAGCGTCTTCTAAAAACAAGCCAGACTACCTGCTACAATGTCTTGTTCGCACGCCGGGTGCAGGTTCGACAGCTACCAGCCGTTACCACCAACGAAAGCGATGCTGATGACAGCGGCATGCTCACGGCGGCAACGAGCCGTAATAGCAAACCAAGAAAAACAACGCGGATTGCCGCGATGACATTGAGCACTAGACGTAACAGGAACAGGAGCTTGTCTGCGCAACACAACCGCCGGTAGCAGGTAACGAGTCGTAACGGGAATAGCTACAGGAAATGTGGAGAACATCGCCACACGCACATCGGCAACGGCGTTATGCAGAGACCTCCCTGAACCGGAACCAGGGTAACTAATATGCGCCTAGCGCTGCAGAAGTCCACGAAGTCCTGTAACGGGACGGTCCAAGTTGCGGAAGCTATTAGTCGGCAACGCGCGAGCGAGTCGCAGTGTACACCTTTATCTCCTCCCTCTCCCTTTTTTTTGGCATATCAACAACTAAACTCACATATACAAACGCATACACAGCATCTGTATATATGCACATGCGCAACATATGCCCAGACGTGGCCCTGTTTACACGCGCAATGAGCTCATTGCCGCCACCAGCGTACGTCATCGTCATGGCAATTACGTTACGAAATAGGTCACCCTCGAGACAGCAGTACACAAATCGATAGCTAGACTATTAACCGATAGGCCGACCTATAGGTCGATAGGAAGACGCTTTCATCCAGCTGAGTTAGATTCGAGGCCGCCCCTTTACGTGTAGCTAGCTCGGCTAGTATTAATAGTACAGTACCACAGTAGTACAGTGTGTGCTTTAGCTACCACCAGGATCCGTACCAGCAAGTTGCAAAAGAAGACCACGAACGTCTGCATAAACGTCATGGTGGACATAGCGCATAATTCGGCAAATACATTCAGTATAACAAACCCATCAAATCAATATGGACAATTAATTGATGCAAGTATCTTCAAAATATGCTTTAGGCCCACGATATGGTACGAAATGTGTTGACTCGTTATACGCTACTGCGTATGGGATGGATGCAGAATCTTGCTTCCTATGGCGGTTAGTTAGTGGCTTTAATGTAGGTAGTGGCGTGTCTAAAATACGTGATGTTAACGTTTTATCCATCTGCTTTACTTATTTAAAGCATAGATTACGTACGCAAACTATCCGTGTGTATAGACCTAATACAGCATTCTGCCCAGACACTTACTAACGTAAAATTATCATTCCAACTTCTGCATTCTAAAGAACGCATAAATTACGTAAGAAACTTAAGAAAGGTACTAAAAACAATGTGGATAATTACTGCGCAGCATTCCTACTTTGTAGTGTATTTTGATGACACTAGCACCTGGAGAAGATTTACCGTCCTGAATCACTGTATAAATCCAGATCAACATTATTTCACACCACACCGCTTAACATATACTCAGTTGCATTGGGCAATTCATATAAGCTCCAAAAGGTTTCACTGCGTTACGTCGTACCGTTGGGTCGGAGTAAAGGAGATAGCTAGCGATTCGGCATTAAAAATGATTAGTCTTATCTTAGCACTCGACAACGTAGATCAATATCGTCCTCTTGCACAAATACAGCAATATGTTTGTGCAATTGTATGGTTCCTTAACTTTCGTAGGCTCCCGGTCCATTCGCGCACGCTTTGCGACCGGAGGAGACACAAGGGTGCACGGGTTCGATCCTCACAGTGGCACATTTTTATTTTCTGGGGTCCGTCTTACAATGCAACGCAAACGCGGTTACGCGGACGTAAGTGTGGGCTCAGAGTCAGCTCGAAAAAAAGTTAAACTACCGGACAGGACATTTCGGACAGCTAATTATTGGTTGTAGATGGTTGAAGGAGTATAGTGTTAAGACGATCGGGATCGATTTCGCTGGTGACTCACAATCAATGCATGGAATGTAACTGTTCAGTGCAAGCTTCGACAAGCGGATTTGTATTCGTACATACATTTTGTATCAAATTGCATCACCTGAAATACTTATTCCATTGACTGTGACGTCAAAACCTGTGGCTCGCTCGAAGCTGATCAATACACAGTTTATGTGGTGGATAGCGCAGGGATGTAATATTAGCGACATATGTATGATATATTTAGTTACACAGAGTCCTTAGCATGTAACTTTATATGCATTGGTCTATTCTTAAAGAGACTATTTTTATTTCAACGTTAGTTATAACGCGCATTTTTAAAAGATATCTCGACTTAGTGTTATCACACATTTATTATCACTTCTACTAGCATACATCCTTAGCACCACAGTGCCGTGGTGTTGTTATATAGTAGTCCACAATACTTATAAAGACATGTGCAACCAGGTTCGTGAAGAATAATTGTAATCATAGGAGGTGTGATGGGTGCAAGGCGTAACATAAGACCAAAAAAAACTATGTTAGATAGGGATGACACATAGTTT
>QVRM01002397.1:0-30021 GCA_003439945.1 Dermanyssus gallinae
ATGCAGCTCCCATCGGTAAGGACGATGCTAAGATGAGCTTTATTAAACCGCACTACATATAGACCGGTCCTTTACGATTAACTGAGCCAAGTATTGCCGCTGTAGCATGTACAGTTGTACTTTCGCGAAGCAACACGAATAGCTTACATGTCACTGCTCAAGCATAGCTGCTAGTAGTGGTCGAGGTGTCTGCACCTGCGTCCTGTTTTCCTATCCTCTGCTCGTAAGCCCACCGGTTTCTACCATTAAAATTTATTTTTCGGTCTTCTCGTTGCCAAGGCCAAATCTAATAGATGGCCTGCGTTTCGACGAAGTGGGCTGAACACGTCTTTGTTACTTTCCTAAAATACCGCCCCCCCCCGCGAGCTGCGTGGTAGCGGCCCGCCAAACCTCTCAGAGGCTCAGATAACACCTACCAAAAGATGGGGCGATCATGGCGTTTGCTGTTTACTACCCACGTCCACGGTGACAAGCTGGTCGTAATAGTGAATGCCTCAAACTGTCGCTTCGCTTTAGACTGACTTAAAAGTATCTTTAGGTTTCATTTCCACTATAGCGCCAAGTCAGGGTGCCGGGACGAAGGTTAATCTAATCCTTGGGCTACACGTTTGGAATGCCAAGTGGCAGCCGTTATACGTAAAACGTGATGAGTTTACTTTAGTTCTTAATAAAGGACGTGGCTTCTCCGTTACTTTTGCTATACGGGAACTAAACCTCACATACACTGTTTCGCTTGATGATAATGACGGCGGGAACTAGACGACAATGATACAAGTGGCTCAATAGTGACGATGGAGAACGCCTTAGGACATCGTGTGCGGTGGTCCAAATCCACACGCTAGATTTAAATGTTTTTGTGATATAAGCTGCATCTCAATGTGAATACCTGTGTGCTCCTTAAATTCCACTCCACTGCCGTATATATTTGCAGGTATATAGAAGTGTGCACTCTAAGAAATAACATGACTGTAGGCAACAATGGTTATAATTTAGCTGCGAAGCATCAAATTCTTCAGTTAAATATACACATCATATTTATTCACCATAGTTGTTGGTAGTAGGATTGGATTGAAACACATGGCCTGCTACGAAATTATACCAATATATCGTTCACACGCGCCTGTAACGAGTTAGAGTCTAATGCCGAACATTTAAGAACATAATATCGACAGATATTGCACTCACCACACAACTTACATACACAGTCGTTAATATCATAACATTCACCTTTGAGGCACATATAATGGTGATAACCATGCCATGTTACCCTGCACAATAATAGTCGGTTACTTTGGAAGGCACGTTTCCATTTTTCTGAGCGAAAAGCAGGTACATCTGTGTAGTTACACATAACAAAATGTACGTTTCGGTCTTCCCTGAATGCTCTGTACATGTCGAGTGTATTTGTACTGGTCGGTAATTTGTGTAGGACTAAGTTTTCTACCAGAGTACGTTCTCTCCGCATAATTCTAGTGCTAGGGTAGCTGACGCGTTCTTGGGTAATCCCAGCACACGCTTTACAAGCACGCCTTTACGCGGTCTAAATTTTTGAGATCGCGTAATGTTAGGTGCGGCGCAATTACTGGGAGACAGTACTGGAGTTTCGGGGTAATTTTCATATTAAATATTTTCATTGCTGTGTCAAGATGTACGTCTCGAATGTCCCCGAGTAGCATAATCGCCGCCGTGGCCTTTGCTCGCAGTTCCTCGATGTGTCTGCTAAAAGTCAGTCGCGGTGTCAGAGTTACGCCAAGATACGAGAAATGGTTAACCAGCTCAAGTACTGTTGATCTTGACGCGATGGTCGGTAATTATAAGTCGGTTCTCCACACACCATTTTGAGGTTTCATTTAAGTAGAATTGTACGTGTTCCCGGGATTCGGCTAAGATGACGAGGTCGTCCGCGTAGAAGGCATGCGGTGCTTTCATTCATGTGCGTAGAAAGTGTACTAAGCCAGCAATGTAAGTATAAAGAGAAATGGGCTTGCAGAGTCGCCCTGCGCTACTCCATCTTTTGTAACGGGTTCGTTTATATAGTGATTTCCGTTTTTTTATGGTTATAAAATTGTGGCTCAGCATATCTCGAATCAAATTAAATAGTTGGCCCTTAATATTAAATCTCTCGGAGGATTTCGAGGAGGCGGTCCCTAGGCACACTGTCGATTGCGGTTTGAAAGTCGACAAAGGCCGCATACGTCATACTAAAGTTAGTTAAATATAACGCTATAAATACTTCTGAGTCTGCTATGCTAAAAGTATCGTCACCTGAAATATCTCTTGGACACAGGAAGTGCATCCACACATACATATATATATATATATATATATATATTTTTTGTTTTTATATACGGGTGTTCAGAAAAGTTTTAAAATTTGTTTTATAGGGAATTATAAAATCCGTTATAGCAAGTATTTTTTTTTCTAGTGGAACATGTTCTCTGAGAGGTCTTGTTTCGAAGTGAAAGTGAAATCATAAAAATCTATGACACTGGTGTCGTTGAGAGACATAGGAACATCAGATAAGTGATTATGAGACAAACAATCCTTTTTTACAGAAACTAAGCGCATCGTCGTGTTCGTGAAGAAATTCCTTCTACTGAAGCACACACAGTGCCGGCTAAAATAAACGAATTTGCAAAAAGTGAAATGATTGGCTTAATGTCCAACTCCCCAAATTAATAACCATACGACAATTCACAGCGCCCAAATGAACACATCAGACCCGGAATATGGACACATTTCGTGATTATCACTGGTACCGAATCTATGGCGATCCCATACGTGGTTGCGGAGTAATTCAAATTTTCCAGAGGGCATATCAAGATTAAGTGCATGCGTAACCCTACTACTAAAGACCTACTCCATCAGATCAATCACCCGTCATAACTTTAGAAGCACACACAACTATTTATTATCTTGCAGTAGCTGCTCGAAGGTGTCTCCGCGAACCATTCGGCAGACCCGGTACCGCAAAGATTTCGCTGGACGTCTTGGAACATACCAGGCATTGCTCGATTGGCCTCAGCAGCGTAGGTAACTTTGGCGAACAGCTCTTACCGGAACTCGATTGGACACCGTCTTGTGTAAACAAGCTTCAGCCGTGAAAAACACAGGGGCAGGGAATTCCGCAACTTGGCATCTATTTTTCGCCGAAAGCAGCTACAGTAATCAACCCGCCGCTCTAATCTGGATCCATCAGAGCTTGGACTTGCTATCGTCGGTACGGATGTAATCGCTCGCCTCTAAGCACACAGTGGACGGTACTGCGACTCGCACCATCACCACCGTTTCGGACCAGTTCCCTGGCGCTTGCTGAAGGACGATCGGCTATTTGTCTAAAGGATGCGTTTTTTTCATAGCTGGTGTTTTTGCTAGGGAATCTGGCGAATGGTTCGCGGAGGCATCTTCAAGCAACTACTTAAGATAATAAATAGATGTGTCTGCTTCTAGACCTATGGCGATGATTCGATCAGATGAAGTATGTCATTTATGCATGCATTCGATCTTGGCATATTTTCTGGAAAATCTTAATTACTTCACAACCACGCATCGGATCGCCATAGATTTGATAGAATAAAAATCGTCATGCGATGCACATTTGCGAATATGTGAGTTTTGCGCTGCGAATGGTCGTAGGGTTATGATTTTGATATATTGGACATGAAAGCTTGAAAAAACTAATTGTTTTTCGAATTTTCTTCTAAACCACCATGCCGCTTCTTCTAGACACCGTTGTACGTTTGTATGTTTTTTACGACGAAACATTTTCTCACGAATACGACGATGCACTAAGCTTCTACATAGGAGAAGTGGTTGTCTCGTAACCGCACACCTGGTGCTTCTATATTGGGCAACAACAGTGTCATAAATTTTAGTAATTTTGCTCTCACTCCCGAACAAGACTTCTCAGAAATCATGTTTCATTAAAAATGTATTTGCTTCAACGAGGTGTACAATGCTCTATATGTTTTCACTTTTTTTTCCGGACACCTTGCATATATATATATATATATATATATATATATATATGAATTGTTACGAAAGTATTTGCGAGTTTTCATGCTGATTTTCCGGAGTCTTCTTCAGCTTAGTTTCTATATAAAAGAATTGGTTGTCTTGTAATCGTACATCTGGTGCTTCTATATCGGGGAACACCACCAGTGTCATAGATTTTAGTAATTTTACTCTCACTGCGACACAAGACTCCTCAGAAATCAAACCACAGTGCCCAATCAAAAACGTTCGAACATTATTTGGGCACTATATATATATATATATATATATATATATATATATATATATATAATATATAAAAACATAATTTTTTTTTGCTCTGACAGCCACACTTTAGACGCTCGTAATGGTCTAAGTTGCCTGTGGAATGCATCTATCGTCATCGCGTTCTCGTACTTGATATATAGGCTTTCTCCAGCAGGGTATGTAGCAGCAGGGCATTGACAACCACGTTTAACAAATACAACTAGCACGGCCGAGGCTCGAACTAGCGATTGTTTTGCTAACCGTGATTGCCATGGCAACGCCCTGTTTCGAAGCGTGCGTTAGCCGCCTAAGCCACCGCCACTACAAATATATATATATTTGGGTTGTCACGAAAGTATTTGCGAGTATTTGTGTTGACTTCCCGAAGCCGCCCTTTTTAAGATAAGAGGGCAGTTCTGCATACCGTAATGTTGTAATGCTAATACGATATTGCAAATGAAACGCACTTAAAATTGTGTGAGCAAAGCAAGTATGACTACGCCTAAGCTTGCTAGCAGTTTTAGTTTTACTGTGCAGTACATGATAACGCAAAATAACGGTTTGAGTTGAAGGCCATTCTTAGCGTGTTTTGCCTCTTAAGAGGTCTCGGGAATGCATAATGCACGTGCATCACTGGCAGCTAGCAGGGACTAGTGTAGAACTTACAAAAATCACTAAAAACTCGGGTTCTTCTCCATCTTCTCAGACATATCCCCCCTCCCCAATTGCATGTTATTACTTCGGCGTGGTGAAGTGTTTTATCTTGTGCAGAGAAAATGTGAGTACCACTCATATATTTATACCAATAATGCATATTATATGTATGTATGTATATATATATTACAGGGTGTTCCTATTTGTGTGTCCAAAACGCTAGGGTATGATCAAACTTGGTGAGAAAATCATTTTTGCCAATGGGTGGAAGCCGGGAAAACGTTTTGTTTAGGAGTGAGGATGAAATTATAAAAGCAGTTATTCTGTCTTTTTTCTCCTACATAGTTGTGCAAAATCTACGTTTGCGGGAGAACCAGTCAACGCACAAAGGAACCGATCATACCGGCGTGTTTGGCGGAAAATTCATAAGAAAATAAATAAAATAAAGTAAACATTACTAGCTTGCGTAGCAAAAATCGAAATAGCCAGATTAAGGAAAGTCATAAAAGTCAAAATGTTACGTTAACGCTTTTTTGTTGCAACATCGTAATTTTTTCCATTACGACCAAAAATGCACGTCCAAAAGGCAATGGCAGATTTAATGATCACTACATTTGTACCAAAGTAATGATGCTGCGTTACGTATTGCCAAGTGACTAAGCTTTTTCGACAGTCATAGTGTTATGTTTCACGTTGAAGTTTTCACGTCCAGAACCGTAGCATTTTGCCAAGACGTTTCAGCCCCCTCTTTCCATTAGAAAAAAATATTCTCTTGCTGAGTTCTACCAAACCTCAAAATATGTACCTAACTTTCTCATACACCCTATGCAAGTATGCATGCCTTCGCTTTCGATATGACTGTCGAAAAAGCTTAGTTACTGGCAACTACGTAACGCAGCACCATCACTTTGGTACAAATGTAGTGGGCATTAAATCTGCTATTGCCTGAGAGTAGTCTTTTGGACGTGCATTTTTGGTCGTAATGGAAAAAATTACGATGTTGCACAAAAAGCGCTAACCGTAACATTTTGACTTTTTATGACTTTCCTTAATCTGGCTATTCGCTTTTTGCTACGCAAGCTAGTAATGTATACTTTATTGTGCAGAATATTCCGCCAAACACGCCGGTATGATCGGTTCCTTTGTGCGCTGACTGGGTTCTCCGGCAAACGTAGATTTTGCACAACTATGTAGGAGAAAAAGACAGAATAACTGCTTTATAAATTTCAAACCTCACTCCTAAACAAAACGTTTTCCCGGCTTCCACCCATTGGCAAAAATGATTTTCTTACCGAGTTGACCATACCCTAGCGTTTGGCCACACAAATAGGAACACCCTGTATAAAATACGTTGCCAAAAAATTGCAACTCATGCTTTTTGGTGATAATTTTGGCTTGATTTATTTGAACGGCTTATTTTAAGGGGCATGGTGTACAGGACGAACCACGAGTATGGTGTTAAGTTCGTTGCAATCTCACAATCGGTTCATACAAAAAAAAAACGTGTGAAAAAAGTGTTTGCAAAATATTAGCACAATAGTTTTTTGCATGTCTTAGAGGGCACTGTCTAGCACCAGACCGCCCGTTTATTCTGCAAGCCCTGCGCTTGAAGAAGAGTTTGCTCATTCGAAATTGAGGTCATTGCAAGCTTACCCTTGAGGCAAACATACATCTTCAGGTGTTCTACGACGATCTCATTGTCTCCAAGATGTAGCGGCATTTTACGTTCTGGCGTACTAAACACGACCGACAAAGCTCGACTTGATCACAAAAACTTTTGTCTGTGCATTAGTTTTGAGGTTGGGGGCAAGGCTAACTGAGGAGCATCGTTGTCCCTGCAAAGGTCAGGTAGACATCTGGACACCCACGGGCTCTCCTGCAGCCGAAGCAAATCACGGCTAGGCCGTCACAGCGCGCCAGCTGGCTTTACGGCATGTAAGGCTGAACGACTAAAGGTTAACAAATATGCCCGGCTCGCCAACGAGTTCATTTTCGTGTCGCTAGTATTAGTGGCAACGACGCAAATTAACGACGTGGGAGAAAAGAGCTTTTGACTGCCTACTTCAGCGGCTATTACTGGCGGTACCGCGCGGCAATAGGGCAGCAATATTTGGGGCAGCAATATTTGAGGGACTGCCTTGAGGACAAGATTGACTTCTCGTGCCCTCGCAAGCCCTTGTACATTGAATTAATAGTATATCTCTGCAGCATTACCAATTAGTACAGGTACCTATATTTATAAATTTATATATATATATATATATATATATATATATATATATATATTTATAGTATTTTTTTCGGAGCAGGAGTGATATTACTAAAATCTGTAACACTGGTGTTCTTGCCCGACATAGGAACACAAAATGTACAATTGCAAGCAGCCAGTCCTCCTATTCAGAAACTGAGCAAATCATAGTGATCGTAAAAATTCAGTTTTATCTGAAAAATATATAACGCCGGCTAGAAGAAGCGACATTGTCGTTTGGATAAGATTTAGCAAAAATTAAATTATTTTAGTAGTTTTGACGTCCAATACCTTAAAATAATAACCCTGTGACAATTAGCAGAGCTTAAAACTAACTAATTTAGGCAAATGTTCATTTCATGCCGATTATGGTACCAAATCTATGGTAATGCGACCCGTGATTGCAGAGTTGTTAAGATTACTCGGCGGACACGTCGAGATTGAGTGCATGCATAAATTACCTAGTGCTGTGTTTCTCTAGAGTTATGACGAGTGACTTATCTGAGTAGGTCATTTCTGCATGCACTCAATCCGTGCTCGTCGAAAAATCTGCGCATTTGTCTAAATAGGTTAGTTTGAGCGTTGCAAATGGTCAGTAGGATTATGATTTTTAATTATTGAGCGTGAAAACTAATAAAATTGCTTTTTTTTTTAACTCTCTTCTAAACAAGTGACGCATCTTTTAACCAGCGTTATATATATATATATTTTTTTTTTTTGCAGTTTTTATATTTTTACTTTCACGCATAATTGCTAATTTTTAAAAGACACTTCCGCCCCTCGCTCTATTAAAAATATTTTTTTGCTGAGTTGTACTAGACTTTAAAGTTTGTTAGGCGAATTTTGGAGCACTCTGTATATATATATATATATAATATATATATAGATATATATATATATATATATAATATATATAGATATATATATATATATATATATATATAATATATAAATATATATATATATATATATATATATATATATATATATATATCTATATATATAAGAGAGATTGTGTTTTAGATTGTGTGCTCATCACAGGCTTACTGGTTGGTACTAATTGATATTGACCTGTGTTGCCTGCCATGGTTTCAGTTCTATTTACGCTTGTTGTCTGTTACTAACTTTTTGTGAACGTAAAAATGCGTGTGCTTCTGAGTGGTCATAATCTATTTGCTCACATACAGCTGTCTTATTCGTCTTTCTCCGCTGGCAACGTGGGGCTACCAAAGGAATTTTGCGACGACCTCTCTCCGATGTTAAAGGATCGCCGACTGTGCTGCGACGCAGCACAATTCCGTACACTTAAGAAGGAGATGGTGTCAGCTGAAGCAATTGGCATGAAGCGATGTCCTGGTTGCTATCGAGCGTTAAAAATCTGATGTGCCAGATGACTTGCTCGCCACGGCAAGCAGACTTTGTCGTCGTCAACGCAACTAAGGTCTGTATAAATTTTCATATACCTTCATTTGGCATAAGTGATTTCTTTAACGTTGGTTTTTCTCTTCGCTTATTACTCTGTAACATATAGTAGTCGGTTCATACAAGATTTACCTTATGTATAAACAAAGGTGATATGATCTTACGTATAAACAAAGGTGATATGATCTTACATATAAACAAAGGTGATATTACCTTACGTATAAAAAAAGGTGATACAACTATCGCCTTGTCACTTCACTCGCCGTGGCGACGGTCTTCCTAGTTGCCAATTTTATTTGGCGTCAAATACGTTGCGTTCTCGGGGGCAATGTGATACGCATACGGTGCCTCCGTCGATCGCATGTCATGTTGCTTCTCACAATACGACGGATAGTTATGGCCTGTCTTGCCTAGAGGAGCGTGCCGCTTAATAAGTGTACACAGAAAGTATACTACTTACGTGAAATTATGCGACACAAACGTACACAAACCTTGATCTGAGATAGATGCCAGTGCCAAATAATCGGAGCTGTCCGTTTGGAAATAGGAGTGGCTTAGTATTTTCACTGCCTTGCAGTTCAGTGGGGACGTTCTTACTTGTTGGTCAGTCAAGAGACGGTTTCAAGGATTCATAAACATGCGGTAGTTTACGGTACAAATAAAAAATGTTTTACTATTCTAGCCTGCTTGCGTTGCTATCTAATATAATATACACGTGCGTTTCTTTATAGATACGCGTAGACACCTCTTTTAGTTTCGAGACACCAGCAAACATCGTCTTAGCATTCGTAGACAACTATTCGACAAACGTCTATATACAGATATTCTTGCGCTTCGCTTTCAGAACGTAGTTGGTGGCAAGTGGACCGGCACTACAGGAGATCGTATACGGCCTGGATAAATCATTTGCAGACACCCTGTATACTGCGTGCAATAGCGCCCGCTCGAACCTTTACGTGAAGCTGACGACCCTCATGTGCGGTCGCTATGCAAACCGATGTTCGACCAAGAGATTTCTTCGCTTCCTTGGCTCAACAGATTCGGAAGGTGGTTATAGCCCGTTTTAAGATACGACACCTGCTCCTCGATGAAGCTTCTAATAACGGCGGCGTAAAGGTCATAAATTACCTCGGACAGGAGAAAACAGTACATAGTGAGCCTTGGAGGCATACGCTAAGTGTAACGATTAACAAAGTGCCGAATCCGGCAATCTCTAGGCAGGTGTAGGGTTTGTTTCAGCTTGGTATCTTAAAATATCGATACCAATTGTAATGGTCGTAAGCATCTGCGTCTCTGCTACGGAGTAGAGCTTTGAGTTCCCGCAATAAACTTGCATGCTGCTCTCCCCACCTTTCTCTTATTTACATGTGTTCTTAAGATTTACTTTTAAATTTACGCAAATTATACGTAAATATGATGCTACAACTTGATCGTGGCCGAGCCGCCTATCTTAGTGCAAGGTTTAGGTGGCATGTGGTGCTTTTACGCGATTCGCACTTGCATAAGTACCTCCTACATTTTACAATATAGATATTCTCTTTTTATTGATGGGACTTTGAGTACATTGATAGCAAAATTCCAGTACTGTTCCACATATAGTCTAAATTGCAAACAATACATTTGCATGCTGCATATCCTAGTGAGTTAACAAAAGTATGCTATTTTTTTTTGCTGTAATGCTGTCTACTTCGGGCGGGTCCAGTTCGAGCAAAAAATTATTTTCTGCATTTTGAGAACAAAATAAATGAGGATTAAGAAAAGGGTAAACCATTGACTTGTCCGGAAATATTTGATTTTACTCTTAATCTTATTTTCAAGTAACGTGATATTGTCAAGCGACACCTACAATGTTTTAATCCGATGGAGTTTGATCTAACTTAGGTTGGTTGCTAACTTGCTTTGGGTGTAAGTCATTCGATGTGGAATACTACTGTCGTGAATGTGCTAAAAACGGCAACGCCTGAAGGAGTGTGGCTGCGTATACTGCATCGACTTTTTGCGAGCCTGTCTGGTCTGGGCGGCCTTCCTTCTTTTATTCTTTGCACAACGGAATTGCATCAAGATAAATAAATTGAATACATTCGTACAACAGCTCAACGTGTCAGCGACCGTTGATAATTACTCTCTCTCCCTCCCTCTCACGGGATAGAGAGAGAGAGACTCTGCAAGGAAGTTAGGCCACACGTACCCATGTTGCTGCACTACTTATCAGGTATGACGGTACGGAACGTCTGCTCGAGCAAAGATAAGCAAACATATACGAATGGAAGGTGGATAAACGAAGGGATCTTACATGGTCGCGATTAGATTAGATTCGTGTGTTAGCGCCCGCAGCTGCCCATCTGCCTAAAGTCAAGGTTGGTTATTTCATAAATACAGCTACACCTTGGTGTAACAACAGGTCGGACAGAGCACCGGGAGATCGCACAGATATTAACTCATATAGACAGCGTTGCTGTAGGGTGGTAGGGAGGGGGGGGAGGGCGCCACGAACCTGGAACGAAACGGAATGAGCAAAATATATCGTTCTCTGAAACGAAGCACGCACCCTGCTTGACTGGCTGTTTCTTCTGCAGGAACAAGGACAAAAGCGAGTTTCCTGACTGGCCTCGACCATACAAATACCACTGACACTCTCGTTTATGCAAACTCATTCAAATCGTTTCATGACAAAAAGGACGGGTATAGGCAAAAAACTTGGGAAGGCGACAATTTGGGAATTGGTGGAAGTTGTATATATATATATCATATAATAGTTAGATAGATTATATATATTATCATACTATATATATATATATAATCATACTATATATATATATATATACTATATATATATATATATTATATATCTATATACATATATATATATATAGATTACTATATTGTATATATACTAAATATATATATATATATATAATATCCACAAGTTTTTAAAATGAAAAACCAAGAATTTTCCAAATATTGTTTTTAATTTTTTCTTATTTGATAACCTCGAGAAGCTCAATACACTTTTCCCACCGAGATTTCAGAGCATTTGTCTCATTCACCTCTTGAGTAAAATTCTGCGTCTTTAGACTGAAAATAGGCATTGACAGCAGTTGTAACCTCTTCATTGCTGGAAAAACGCTTTCCACCGAGACGATTCTTCAAATGTCTGAAGAGGAATTAATCAGAGAGGGCCAGGTCTGGAGAATAGGAAGGTTGTTCAATAAGTTCGAACCTCAGTTGGGCCAGTTTTGCCGTTGCTTGCCGCGACTTGTGGCGGGAGCATTGTCCTGGTGAAACAGGACAACCTTCTTTCTGCAAAGCGGGCCGTTTCACGATGAGTTCTTGCTTCAGGCAGTCCAACAGTCTTGCATAATATTCTCCCGTGATCGTTTTACCGCTCTCAAGGTAGTCGACCAGAATTATTCCACGTTGGTTCTAAAAAACCGTAGCTATCATCTTTCCGGCCGATGCCGTTGTCCGCACCCTCTTCGGAGGTTCTTCACCAGGTGCACACGATTGGCGAGATGCTTCTTGGGTCTCGGAAGTGTAGTGATGGACCCAGCTTTCATCGACGGTCACGAATCTGCGCCAAAAATCCGACGGATTTTTCGACATCTTGGCCAAATTTCGCTGTGAAGCGGAAACACGCGCGTCTGTTTGGCCTTGGTTGAGCAAATGCGGCACTCATTTTGCTCTGAGTTTTTTTCATCTTCAAGTTCTCGTGCAGGATGAAATGCACACTACCCAAACCGATCCCCAAGGCCTCCGATATCTCCTTAATGTTCACTCGCTTATCCGCGGCAACGATTTTCCGCACTTTTTCCACGTTTTTCCTCATCAGTTGCCGTTTTTTGGGCGTCCTGAACGTAGTTCATCCTCGGTGCTCCTGCGACCTCTTTTTAACTCATTAATCCAGTTGGAAACAGTGGCAAAATATGACGCAGAGTCACCGTACACCTCGTCTAACTCAGTTTTCACTTGGGTCGCATTCCAACTTTTGAAATAAAAACGCTTGATAACCACTCGAGACTCTTTTTTTCTCAATTTTTCAAAATCACGCCGATACGTTGCACGGGAAAGCGATCAAACGAAATCGCAACGGCCAATCACCATAATATTTTGACTGCTAGCATTCGAAAAGTTGCCGTTTCCAATAGCGGTGAAAAGCGCGAAAAAATTCGAATTCTGAAAAGCTCATTTTAAGAACTTGTAGAACTACCTGTATATATATATATATATGTATACAACTCGACCAATCCAGATTGTGTCAATTTTTTTAATGCGTTTTATTGATAACATATAAAATGACCATGACATAAAAAATTGTAAAAGTAATGCCCATGTCTGGTTTAGCACTGTTGTATATATATATGGTAAGTTTGTTACTGCAAATCGTTTCAAAAGGTTAAAACGGATATTATTTGGGCGCCGCGCTGGCGGTTGTCCTCTTTATGCTGTAGTACCTTGACGACGGCAGTTTTTTTATTTTATCGCTTAACGGCCGTACATTTGGCTTAAACTTCTAGGCTCCTGCCAATGTGTGACTTCTCTCGGCTTTACTGTTACCATTTTATTGAGGTTCTTCCGGAGAGGAGCGCAATGTTTCGTATTTGAACGCCGCTTTAGTCACCATGACTACCACTCCACTGCTTAAGCTATTTGAACCTCAACTCCATACAATGGAACAACTTCCCCTAGAGCTTTGCTGACAAAGCTTACATTTAACATGCTCATAAGAGTACCATGCATCATTTGTCTATAGATAGTTGAATTATCATGAAGTTTCTTGAACGTTTACGTTCGCTTCTGCATAAGGAGGCAACGCAAAACCATTAATAGCCTTTATCTGCCAAAAAAGTTGGTCAAGCTCGAACGTCTGCCTCTCCGCGGGAGCGTTCAGGGGATCCCTTCTACGATAAGTACCTGTCCGCCGTTAGTTGAAGAGTGCTAGGCTGGTGTTAGCAACTCATTCAAAATAAAATGGCGTAAAAATAATAATTGTACACGAATGGTGTGAAATCAATGAAGTCAAATTAAGCAGTTAAGTGCAACTTCGCTCCGCGGTGGAAAACTACAGTAGGTTGAGCCTCAAAAACGGCGAAACGAGGTGCATTGCACTCACTTAATACGATGAAGACGAATTCAGCGCGCATCACACTCAATAAGTGCCATGCCAAATAAATGTCTGTTAGGGCCATCATGAGTTATGGAACGCCGAGATATCGACATATACGACGATACGTCTTTATTTCTGCCAACTCATTCTCTCATTCTACGTTGACTGGCTGACCCGTCTTAATCACATTAGCTGCGTTTTCTGCCCTAACGCCGCTCAACACCAACAACTGTCTGACAAGGCCGTCGTGGTGCTTCTACCAACCGCAACGGCAAGTCAGCGCTGCTCTGCTCCGTGCGCTGGAAGCCGATTTCCTAGATACATAAAACCAATAGCAGGAACAGAATACTTCATATCTTAGAGGGGGAGTTTAATGACACAGTAATTACAACTTCGGTAGGACTAATTTAGCACGAGAGCGTTTGAGGCTTATACTTTGAAGTGGACGGAAAAATGTAAGGGCAATTATTTAAGGAATATATAATACTGTAGCGATAACAAGCATGGCCTGGAGAGCAGCGGGATATAAGGACAGACATTTAACTACGGCGTTTGCAGCTTATGTGTTTCATCACGTGTTATGAAGCACGGAAAAATTCCACGATCCTCAGGAGTGTTGCAGGTGCACAAGGTGCTCTGGTCAGTGCGATAGATACCACGCCGCAGCATGTCCTGCAGTTCAACCAATAGCTGAGCTAGCAAGACCCAATGACGTGAAGGAAGCACTAGTTGTGTCTGATGTATATGTTTATAATTTTACCCAATTTGGGTGTTTATACACCATTATATATACATATTCATAGTAACTTGAACCCGAATATGCAAACTCTAAAAAGTATCGCATCGGAAAGGTTGTGCAGGCCTACCGAGTACCGTTGCCTCTCACTAATGCACCTACATTGCTATTGTATTCTTTTGTGGGACCAAAAAAGGCCATACGTTTGACTTGTTTCTTGGCACCTCCATTTTTTTTTAAGTCACTGTACTCGACTGAATCGTAAGTAAGTTAACTTTTTGCAACGTTTATCTAAAGATTGTTAGCACTAAGCGTTTTAGTAGCTTCTATAGTTCTAAGCAGTACCTCTGCAATGCACGGATAGCACGCGACATGTCATCATACATCATCCTTATCAAATCGCTGACATGTTAGCAATAAGCAAGTCGATGTTCTGCCGCTACACCATTGGTGGATTGACATACCGGAAGGGCATACGTATAATTTCACATAATTATAAAATATAAGCTATTTGCTGTAAAGTACCCGCGCCGCTCTGAATTAGCCTGAAGATGCACGGTGGCGTGGGCAAGATCGAATATCGATAAGACGGCCACTGGACGGCGACTGACTGACATATACTGAACTGTTAACATTCTTTGCTCTACCGGCTTGAATTGCTGATTCTGGCCAACTCTGAAAGCTACACATGCGAATTATGACGAACACTGTTAGATAAGCCTATTAATTGTGTGCATTTTAAGTATTACCCATTCAGTATTACTGCAGATACAGTAATGCTAGGCTTTCTAGCGCTAGCTTCCTACATTTAGCAATTTTTGTAGCACTTCCAGTGTTGGCATTTACCCAGCGGAACCCCATTTTTGTGATCTGTGTGGTGGCAAAAGCTCCATCCGAATTCTACTCAAAAGCGTAGGTAATTTAGAGTTATCTTCCAAGTAATAGAGTAATAATTAGATTGATATCTTCTTTTTTTCGAACGTTTTAAAATTATTATAAGGGGCTTTGATGAAACCTGTGGCGCTGCCAGCTGACAACGTTTATTGTTTAAAGATACACCTTCTTTTACCTTGTATCTAGATCTTAGGCCTCCTAGGTCCAAAGCCTACGTATTAGAGAGAGGCGCTATGCCCCTTAGCAGAAAATTACGTGGATACGCCGATCTGACGAGCAAGCTTTCCTGTACATTGTAATTTTTATTCGATCTACTCCAGGTAATCCTATCTTCAAAATATGGCATCATTAAATTGTTACGTAAATCTTAATTTATCACTTCTTATTTATCAACCAAGTGCGGGGCTTCAATAATATAACGCACACAAGGCTAGATGCATTTGCGGTGAGCGTTTTTATGAGTCTACACAGGTGAATGCAAGGCTCTCTATTGTACAGCTTTTCTTACATGTTGTAAACACACGTTACCATAGTTGGCAAGCATAGCCGCTTGTGCCAGCACCAACTAAATCGATGCAGATGGCGCACTTATAGATTAATCAGCGTGTCCCACTTAACGCACACCGAGGATTATTAGCCAATTTAGAGGCAATCAGTCAATGCGCTAGCTCGACGTAATGGATGAATTATGCGATGCACCCGTCACCCACTAGAAGCGCTCTCCTGTGGATGCATTTATTACAGGCGCAATTCCCACATGTGATCAATGTGCGCTTGGTTGCAATTCGAGGCGGGATGCAGACAATTTTCCGGTAATAGGGATGCACTTTTCAAGATCGGGTAGAGCAAACTTATATTTGTTTTATCGCTATCTATTTTGGAATTAAGTTTGTTTTTAATTCAGTGACGTAACTGG
Source organism: Dermanyssus gallinae (assembly GCA_003439945.1). NCBI lineage: Eukaryota > Metazoa > Arthropoda > Arachnida > Mesostigmata > Dermanyssidae > Dermanyssus > Dermanyssus gallinae. The sequence goes on from QVRM01002397.1 coordinate 16,235, forward strand.
CATGGAGATTGCCGCAGTCTAGTCGTATTAGGGCAATCTGTTTTTAAGAATTGCTGGACTGGTTGTTTTGGTATCGTTGTCCATCGTGTCTGTCTATTGACTGGCTTCTTCTGAGAGTCTAGTGGTGATAGTAGTCTAGCATCTGCAATCATATATATATATATATATAGAAAATATTGTGATTATTTATTAATCATTTACAATACGTTTGCACACTCGGCAGTGCTCGCCTTAATAAAAATAGTGGTAAAAAGGTGTCACGTTAGGTTAAGAATCAGCTGTCCGTGTCTTTGCTTGATGGTAGCCCCCGCTCTTATGGACCCGGTGCGAGCGGTATATCCTCAAGGTTCCTTGCAACGTTAAAGCGGAAGGATTCATAAGATTCCTCTTCGTGACGCCGAGCCCCAAGTATATATATATATATACAGGTAGTTCAATAAGTTCTTAGAATGAAAACCGAGAATTTTCCAAATCATGTTTTTAAATTTTTCTTATCGATATACTCCCCGAGAAGCTCAATACACTCTTCCCACCGAGATTTCAGAGCTTTCATACCTCTTGAGTAGAATTCCGCGTCGTTAGACTGAAAATAGGCATTGACAACAGCCTTAACCTCTTCATTGCTGGAAAAACGCTTTCCACCGAGACTATTCTTCAAATGTCCGAAGAGGAAATAATCAGAGGGGCCAGGTCTGGAGAATAGGAAGGTTGTTCAATAAGTTCGAACCTCAGTTGGGCCAGTTTTGCCGTTGCTTGCCGCGACTTGTGTGCGGGAGCATTGTCCTGGTGAAACAGGACAACCTTCTTCTGCAAAGCGGGCCGTTTCACGATGAGTTCTTGCTTCAGGCAGTCCAACAGTCTTGCATAATATTCTCCCGTGATCGTTTTACCGCTCTCAAGGTAGTCGACCAGAATTATTCCACGTTGGTCCCAAAAAACCGTAGCCATCATCTTTCCGGCCGATGCCGTTGTCCACACCCTTTTCGGAGGTCCTTCACCAGGTGCACACCATTGACGAGATGCTTCTTGGGTCTCGGGAGTGTAGTGATGGACCCAGCTTTCATCGACGGTCACGAATCTGCGCCAAAAATCCGACGGATTTTTCGACATCTTGGCCAAATTTCGCTGTAAAGCGGAAACACGCGCGTCTGTTTGGCCTTGGTTGAGCAAATGCGGCACCCATTTTGCTCTGAACTTTTTAATCTTCAAGTTTTCGTGCAGGATGAAATGCACACTACCCAAACTGATCCCCAAGGCCTCCGCTATCTCCCTAATGTTCACTCGCTTATCTGCGGCAACGATTTTCCGCACCTTTTCCACGTTTTCCTAATCAGTTGCCGTTTTTGGGCGTTTTGAACGTAGTTCATCCCGGTGCTCCTGCGACCTCTTTTTAACTCATTAATCCAGTTGGAAACAGTGGCCAAAACATGGCGCAGAGTCACCGTACACCTCGTCTAACTCAGTTTTCACTTGGGGTCGCATTCCAACCTTTGAAATAAAATGCTTGATAACCACTCGAAACTCTTTTTTTCTCCATTTTTCAAATCACGCCGATACGTGCACGGGAAAAGCGATCAAACGAAATCACAACGGCCAATCACCATAATATTTTGATTGCTGGCAGTTCGAAAAGTTGCCGTTTCCAATAACGGTAAAAGCTCATTCTAAGAACTTATTGAACTACCTGTATATATATATACAATGATTGCGATGACAGTTATATTGGCTATATTCATAGTAACAACATAATAGAGGCGAAAGAAAACGACAACACAACTGAAACGGCATGATGGCAAAAGACATTTAGGCCACTAGTACGACAGACAGACAGACGGACGACAAGTGGTGGATGGTGTACTGACTCCGCTTACAGGCAATGCAACCTAATCTTGACGCTCTTCGTCGCCAATGTTGTCGTTGTGTGCGGCGTCCTTGAGCCGCCGTTCTTCCGTCCGTGTTGTGTTGGGTGTCGCGACGCGTATCTGTGTACGAGGAGCAAACGCAACGGACGAGGTGTTTTTATTAAGGATGGAGTGGGAAAAGCGAGTCCTCCGATACTATTGCGAACAACAGAGCGCGCGCGCGAGAAAGAAAGAGAATGCGAGAGAAAGAGAAATAAGCAGAGAAACAGAAAGAGATAGATGGGGTAGCGGACGATAGTGACGGATCGGATAGATGAAAGGCCGGGAAAGATAACGCATTCCACACTGGCTTTTTCCTAACATACGTACGCTCTCCGACAACAGTGACATCGAGGCGAAGCGACAGGGCAGCGGCGACGGTGGTGGTGGTGGTGGTGAAGGACAGGCGACCAAGCGACAGAAATCACCATGTCATTCGAAGTGGGTACTGCACGTCCGCGCTATACAAGAATGACCGTGTCAGATGTCCAAACGTGAGCTGCCGACGTCTTGTTCCTCTCTTACGCCCTATGACCTCTCCCCCCCCATCTCTCTCGATGATTCTCACTGCCCTTCGGTTCGCCCTTCACCGCCGCTTCCTCTTCTCAAACAAACGGCTCCTCTCGGAACTCGCGTCACTCCCTCACTGAGCCGAGTACAACTACTAGCACTTTAGTGGTCCGGCGCGACTTTGCTTCGTTTTTTTTCGAGGGCGGCCCGATTCACGAGGGCGCGAGCAAAGGTCTACTGCCGGTGACGACCGAATGGCTCTCAGAGGTGCTGTTGACGCAAGCCATCGGTCAACGGCATTGCTTCTGACATCGCGCCACCCATCGTCATTGTTGTTGTTGTTATCGTCGTCGCCGTCTTTGTTGTTGTTGTCGATCTCGGTGTCGACGATGGCCGATAAAAATCCATTTCGTGTCGTGCTTGCCTTCCCGCCCATCCAATCCCACAGTGGTGCTACTAGATTGCCCGGAGACGTCACGGGTCAAAGGTCACTTTCTTAAAATGCGTAAAGATATGACATCATTTAAATAATAAACGGTTGCATACGTTTACGTTCAGGATTCGAGCGTCTACTTCCATTTTGCTCCACCTTACACTTAAACGAACGTTAGAAATGTAGACACCATGGCAAAGCTCATCCAGGCGTGATAGAATCCGAGACCAGTTGAAGAAGTATTCCTCCTAATCGTATTACGAGTCAGACAACACGCGAACAGAAGTTTGCAATACAGCGTTAGAAAGCCAATTACGAGCTAACATTAATGTTTGTAGACACTTAGAGAACTACTAGTGTCATTACCACCTTTTAAAGTAGATTTTCGTAGTACATTTTTGCGTACTTTTGTTTATGAATTGCGTGTTTTCTTTACGCACTGGAGTTGATGTCTGTAAAGAGGAATTGGCAATGGACGGATAGATAAATATAGCTATTAATTAATTTGTCGTTATTAGCTATCTAACGAAATAAATAGAGATCAGGTGCAATATAGGGCTTTTACGTCTATACAAATAAAGCCTTAAGGACACGTTAGTGGTCCAATACTGATAGATAGATGAGATGTAAAGCTGTATTTAACTCAAGTTTTACCACAAAAAAAATTTAAAACCGCAGTGCGAGCACTGGATGCATGGTACATTCAGCTGCTGAAAGTGGTTTTTAATATTATTAAGTAAGATAATTCTCACATTTGTATAAGCCCTTGGTCTTTTTTGGGAAATACTTAAATATAGATCGATAAATGCAGGGACACTGAGCGCCACTGACTAGCATTTGAATAATGAATGAAATATTCTAATTAAGGGCATTATATATACATGGTCTTACATAACCGTTTGTATTTGTTTTAAGGTTTGGTAAAACTCGGCAATAAAATCGTTTTTCCCATTGGAAGGAGGGTGTATAATCGTTTTGTTAAGAAATGAGGGTGAAATTTTAAAATATAGTTTTATGCCATTGTCTTTATACATGTTTGTGCAAAATCTACGTCTGCAGTAGAACCAAAAACGTAGTTACTCGGTAACTATGTAACGCTCGGTAATTACGCATCACTTCGATACGAATATGATGGGCATTCAATTTGCTATTGCCCGAAAGTAGTCTTTTAAGTGCACATTTGTGGTCGTAATGGCAACATTCTGGCAACATGGCAACCCATAAACGCAAAAGCTTTAATGGAAAACATAACAACATATCGACTTTTCATGTCCGCCCCTCCGTCCTTTGTGCAAAATGATTTTCTTGCCGAGTTCTACCAACCTTAAAATAAGTACATGCGGTATATATATATATATATATATATCTTCGTTTTCAATTGACAGTTGTCAAGCCTATCGTATATTTAAGTATGGTGTATCGGATTCCCTGGCGTTCGTTAAGTTTCATGAACATTTGAATTGCTGATTCGCAGCATGTCCATCGAAAGTGCAGGAAAGCGAAGGCGTGTCTTATTTGACAAAAACAACCGCGGTCGTAGTCTTCTCTGTGTGTGTGTGGTTTCTCGGAATTAAATCATAAGTACGTTATTCAAAGTCCTATATATATATATATATATAAACTTGTTTTTGCCACTTTGTGGAAGAGTGTCCTTTAAGTTTTCTACCGCGGGTACGACGACGGTCAACTTAGGTGATTGGCTTACGAACAAGAACATAACCGTGAATGAATTTTTAAATTGCAAAGTAAGACCGTGGGACTAGTGTTGTGCATTATAGGCTAATGTTGAAATTATAATTTTTAGCTTAAACGGAAATAATAGCGGCGATGACTCGAAGATACCCCTACAAAACAATTCAAAGAAAACTTCATTGTTCGAGGTCATGCTAACCTGCTGAAACAATTGAGCAGTCCTAAACCCCCTCGCTGACGGCCAGTCAAGGGACGGACTATGCTGTAATTATACTGTTATTAGAAAGTTAGTCACGCCAAGCGGAAATATGCCTAGACTGCTCGAAGGCGTGCAATACAGATATTCTGCCTACGGGATTGTTTAACGAGATGCATTTTTACTACATCAGTGACGACCAGTTAAAATGCCCACGTGTAAACCTTCTGTTAAGACCGGTGTTAAAATCCAAAGTGTTTTCCCTTTCTCTGTGTTTTGGCAGCGAGTTAAGGAGCTCTTGCGTTTTTTTACATTTTTCCTATAGCTTTAAAGGTTGTCCCTTTAATTAAATAATTGAAGCTATCGCGCGAAGCCAGATTCCAGCAGATAGGAAGATGCAAAAATATATAAATACAATTTTTCGTCAAAGAACGATACGTAAGGGCACGTTCTCATAATGAAATGTCCAAGAGTTTATTACCCAGAGTTCGGGCCTCTTGCACCGGACGTTCTCGAAATTGCTTTTGATTTTATTTCATAGTATTCTAGGTAGTATTTCTTATTGACCTTAAAACCAGATGACAAACTTGTGAAAAGTGATTTCTTTGTAGCCAAAAAACGGTAAAAATAAAGCTGTTAGTGTTGGATCTGCATTAGCTGAATTTCTGCGATCGCTTCTCTCCTTGGATGGCGCCACTAGGAGGATCAGACATTAATCTTCATATCGTAATCATACAAAAATGACTTGCCTCCTGTGACCATTCTCTAGTGCAATCTAACTTCTTCTGCTACCGCCTGGACGGTTCAATTCGGATATTTCCCGACGGATGTTCATTTGCTGAAAAATCTACATTTTGGAAGAAACTTTGCACCAGACTTGTTTCCTTCATTCTTTAACCAAACTCAAACAATAAATCCCACCAGTATAGAGGAAATTTGGCTTGCATGTAGCTGAGAAATAGCGCTTCTAAGCAAAACAAACAAAAATACCTTGGTGCTTTTGGCTCAATTCTTGAAATTTAAAATACTATAGCTTTCCGATCCACACTCGTATATATATATATATATATATATATATATTATATATATATATATATATATATATATATATATATATATATATATGGTATAGTTATTCGTTATTAGTTTAACATCATACTTCATTCAACTCAAGTCTGCTGCGCCGGGGTCAATCCGGCGACTGCAGGCTGTTCATCTCCGCCTTTCCATTCTGTCCACCCATCCGTCGAATTGGAGTATATCCCGTCGGACGCCACCATTTTATGGTATTGCGAACTCATGCAAACTGCAATCCCGGTAATAGATGGGGTTTTTTCGGTTCAATTTACATAGGCTTCCAGGTTTTCTAAAGTTACTCAGTATCTATAACTGCTCGCTCTCTTTCTCGACCATTAATCTTTCACATTAAAAATGTATATTTACGCTTAAGGCATTTTAGGCATATTCTCAAATACACATACACACACAGCGTACAGGCTACCGATAGCTGGGCCGAAACGACGTGTACGATAGGTAACAGCCTATTTTAACGAACGGTTGAGTTGTCTGTTTCAAAGTTGTCGGGGCTAAAAATGCCACTAGACAGGTAGCAGGCAGAAAAGTGCGTAAATAACGGCGGAGTCCGCTGAACGGAAAAAGGCATCCATGTCGGGTCTCCGATTTCGCTTGCCAACTAAGTAAGTCAAGACACAGGGAAATCTGATATTGGGCCGTTTTTGTGCTCTGCTGTGGATATTGATACTGATGCTGTTGCTGCTGCTGCCACACGACTAACAGGGTACATCGTCTACCTTGAGATGAACGGCAATCTGATTTTCCATTACCCTACGACAGGAGTTGCCAACTCAAGTACTACGACGCTGCGATCTACAGCAATACACTAAAACAAGCAAGGGTTGACAAGTATGCTTAAACGCCACGACTATGCTTACTAGAATTCACTTACGCAGCGAAGGAGTACCCTCTACCGTAAACTGGAAAAGGATGATGGTTTTTACAGAAACAAAGTGCACATTAAGCCATGATTAATTCCACGGTACGTACATAGCAATCAACACTGCAGTTAAGCACCCAGTTGCTCATTTGTATCTTATAAGGGAGGTTTTTGTTACTGCTATATATATATATATATATATATATATATATATATAAGGCTTCGTGTAATTATTGCCTTTTTTTGCAACAAAATGCAACTGAATTTATATCTATCTTTTCACGTTTGCAATTATGAAAGGCGCCTCTCCACATAAAACATACGTAAATTCGGTAAAGCGGCACGTGCTGAATGAATGTCAAAGTTTGCTATACATCAGAGTATATGTGTTCCTCTCTCTCTTTCTCTTTATATCTATATATATCTCCGCAGCTGATGAAAGGGACTGCAAGAAGCATAGTGAAAAACAGCTGTCAGGTGCGTATGAGAGTGACATAAATTACGGGAGCTCTACTGCCGCGGTTGGTCGCTCTGTGCAATAAGGCTGAAGCACTTTACCGCTCGGTCAGCTTTATGATCACGATTCGGGACCTCATCATAATTGCACCGACTTCTTTTTGACCACCAAGAGTACATTAGCAATCAAGTGGCATATAGAAGAACTGTGATTCTCTTCAGTGCCCGTTGTAGGGTAATAGGCTAAACTTTATTCTTGCATGAGCAAACTCTAGTAAGCATGGCCGTGACGTTTATATATACTTTCTTGACTCTACTTATTTTACACCGGCAACGAAATCGGCGACACGACATGAATGATTATCCCGTCAGCTGACTCTGTTTTAGCGTATCCGGCTTGCGAGCTGTCTAGTAAGATGCATACAAAAATTGAGATCGGGTGAGTCTAGGCTCCGACAACTTTGAGTTAAGCCACTATTGAACTAGTCTAGCCAGGCTGTCGAACATGTTTAAGTATAGTAGAGTATGCTTGCCACTAAGTTTCAACTAATTATTAGAAATACTTCAGCATGCACCATACATGCTTCAACCATTAATACGTTACTGATACTCTGCGCTTTAAATCGTTCAAAATAAGCCTCTGAGTTACCGCGGTATCTGTCTGGGCGCTACGACTGGCGTTTCCCTGTTTGAATTATCGCGGAACGGCCCTGCTTCCCCGCAAACAAGCAACTATTCGTAAACTTTTTTGGAAGGTGATAATATATTTGCGTTACTTAGCGCGAGAACTGGGGACTTTCCTACAAGACCTAGAATGAACTCCCAAGACCCAAATGGCAACGTAGGGCACCTCCCCGTAGTCCAGTTGTTCTTAAATATAGGCGTAATATTCTAATTCAAGCGTTTGCAGTTTTGGATATCCAGAATTCTTTCAGTAATAATAATTTTGGCTGTGAACAGAACAATTTCCTTATAAAACTGTTCTGTTCACCAGCCTATCAGAAACAATAAGTCAGGTTAGCAGAGCCCTTGTTTTTGTGCCTAATGCCTTCGCCCTGTACCGCAGTAATAAATCACTGCTTTAGCTTAAAAGTTGTGACCGTGAAGGTGAGTCTGCCAACTTCCATTATAACTGCTGGTGCCGCTGGCAATCTTGCGCGAAGTATAAGTAACGTATTACAACAAACATAACACACCTAGGTGGCGCACTTGGATTGCTTCTGCGATTAGTCATTCTACGCATTTCCTGCTCAAAAAAGCCTCAGATAAAAATGTATCATGCCCGAACAAAGCCGGAATAGTTTCAAACTCTAAAGACAGATAGCAGAACAGGTAGCGTAAAAAAGCTACTAAAAGAGAGACATCCACAAATCCGCCGCGATGAATAATTTTAGAATCGTTGAATAGCCCTATGTTTAGCCCAGAGCAGAGAGGCAATCAATTCTGGCATAGGATCTAGAAAACTGTACACGCAACAGAAACCCCGTAAAATCGTAAGGAAATTAAACAGCGATCGTGCAAAAGGAGACTTTGTTTTGCCCCTTACTTAAATTAGTATTACTGAGGCTAGTAGCTTGTAGAACAGTCACAACATAGGTACATACATTGGCTGGAAACAAAACTAGCACAATTAAACGTGTCGTAGCGTTCGCGCATTGTAAACACTGTATGCTAACAATTGATTAACGCAGAGAGCAAGAAACAACTGCTTTCTGCGTTGTTTGTCCCTTGCAAAACCCATATACCCTCCGGCAAACTCTCCATCTTGTTCACGAAGTTAATTACCTTAACTGCCTCCAGGGAGTAATTCGGTGGGTAATCCGTTCATTTTTGTAGTGAGAACGGCCACGAAATACCAAGCACCACAAATAATGTCCTACAACAATGGCTTAACTCGGAATGACGAACGTCGACCCCGACAGTGCGGTTGGCAACTACCGGCAATGTTGCTTTATCGGTAGCTGCCAAGCCTTTTGGTTCCGGTGTGGATGATATATCGGCTCCTCTTTTTAGGTATTTGGATCACGCTGAGGCAACCCAATCCAAACTGTTTGTACGCCATTCGAAGCTACAGCCCCCCATATAAGTTACAGAGGAATGGCTCTTAGCCTGGCGCGCCTGTCCTCCGCGCTCGGACCATGCAGAAAGATTCAGAATTTAGCATGGTCTCTAGGTCGAGAGTTTCTTAAACTTTTCTGGCTGGCTTTCTGCTTGTTTATCCGTACACACTGATTAGGGCATTCTTCTGAGGACCAGATCCAGTACGCCTCTGAGAGCATTATTTGCTTTGGCTATTTTGTTCTTAATTCTGACCGCGTAGTTTTCTTAATCAGTGACTCTGCCAGAAGGCCAAGCTGGATCAGTGAAGCGGCGTAGAAGGCAAAGACCCCGGTCAATAGCTCTTCTTGGTCAATCCTAAGGCTACTCTTGATTACAGAGAAACCTGCTCTTATTCTGATATTCCCGTTTAAATCAATGCTTAGAACGTCCGCTAGCGCAATATGCTAGCTTTGTCATTCGCGTTAGTTATTATGAATATGGCAATGTAGGAAATGCTCGTAGGCTGTGGCTGAATCTTAAAAATCCGACACTATCCGAATTATATATATATATATATAAATCCGAAATATATATATGCAGAGTGCTGTTTGGGTGCATGTTCATTAGTCGTGAACAAATCCTTAGTGGAACGTTTTCTTCGTTACAGGCAGCCAAAGGCATTATCTGTCTCAAAAACATGGCCTCTTGTCGATCACCTGTAATATCTTCTATACTCTTTAAATATCCTTCAAAATGTTCGCTGTACTTGTGCAGCTGGGATCCAATGTAATGGGTACAAAGTGGTATCTCCTTGACAGCTCGAAATACTTCCCTCGTTTTCAGAGTCTTGTTGTGAGGGCGGCTTCACTTGTGAATGAAAATGATTCAACGGTCTCATAGACCTGAATACCCCATTATTATTATTATTATTATATTATTATCGGCGCCAAGGAGTGCGGACGTGTGCGTATGGAGCTCCGAGGGAACACACCTATCCGTGTGTGTGCAGGACGGTAAACCCAGCAAGTGAAATACCAGAGTGATGAGTGTAACTCAGTGATCATTTTGGTGTACTGTGTGTGGCCGTTCGACGGAGAAGCCAGCGGCTAAGACGCTGAGAAGTTCTAACTATGACACGATGAAGCAAAACGAAACCACCAGCATAACGGCCCGGAGGCTCCGAGCGGCACGCCGCTGCCATTCAAATTCGAATTCTAACGGCTGCCCAACCAACATTTGAGTTTGGAACATTCAAAACTCACCGCGCCGACAATAAAACGGAATTTCACTTGGAACCGCAAGGCATGAGAAGTGGACAGCCGCAGCAAAGCCAGCAACTGCTCTGTTTCAAAGGAGAAGCAACAGCAATGGCTAATGAGTTTCATGTCCGTGGTGTTCGATGTGCTTTCCTACAAAGAGGGGTGTGCAGATTCACGCAGGAAGGACTCATAAGAAAAGATAGCCGAGTCTAGGGGGCCAGCAGTGCTTCAACAGGCCGCTGCCACTCTTAGCAGCGTCTCACAGCCGCTGCCTTCTCGCACGCTTCACTAGTAGAACCCTCTCCTCACCCCGCCAGCCAGTCTCCAGTGAACGGAGGCCCGACACCTGATGATCACCTGCCGCCCTCTTCTCCCTTTCTCTTCACAAGCTACTCGCCAACGCCAAGATGACACGCAAGGTGCGCAGGATCCCAAAGGGAGCGAGAATACCCTTGCGCGGACTCTTCCACCGTCTGCTTAAAGACGTCGTGAAAAAGAATGCGAAGCGAGCTGGACCGCGCTGCTCACCCTTGCCCCAAAAGTCCCTCCACGTCGAAAAAGAAACCCAGGGAGGCCATAGCGTGGGCCAGCGTAGTCAAAGAAAAGGTGGCCCTTTTCGGGGGTGCCGCTCTCACTTGCGTGGAAGCTGAGGGTCGAGGCAAACGTATATTGACGGATAAAGCTCGTGCTCAGATCGCTGCTCACAAGCTTTCCATGGATTTTAATGTGCGGAGCGCTATTAGGATCTTGTCTTCCGATGACACGATTGCGCCCGTAACGGAGGAGTCGATAATGAGATGGTTGGCAAAACATCCTCCTGCTCCTGCCGGGGACGTGGTGGCCACCGTCCCCTTTTCGGCTTGCCAGCGGTCGGTCGTGCTCAGGCGAGGATGTTGCCAAGGCACTTCGCTCCTTTCCATCCGGTGCGGCGGGGCCTCGACGGCCTCACGCCTGACCATCTAAAATGCCTTCTCCCTGCTAACGGAGACCACAACGATGTACTGGAAACACTCGCCAAAGTATGCGACATCATACGTAACGGGCAAGTTCCGGAGGCTGTGAGAAACGTGATATATGGAGGGTGGCTTATCGCTCTGAAAAAGAAAACCGGAGGATACCGACCCATAGCCGTCGGCTGCACTCTGCGAAGATTGGCCACAAAGACCCTGCTTCCCCAGGTCAATGTGAAAAGCTACCTGCAGCCACGGCAGATGGGGTACGCCACTCAAAATGGTGCAGAAAGAATTGCTCACACAGCTCGCACCTTCTCGAACACGAAAAATGCTGCCTCCTAAAATTAGATTTTAAAATGCGTTAACTTAAACAAACGAGGACACCTCTTGACAGAGATTTCCAAGCACGGCCCCGGCCCTCTATCCAATGATGCACCAGGAATATAGCAAACCGACTCCCCTAATGTTTGGGTGAGGTTGAAATTAGGTCATCAGCCGGTTGTCAGCAGGGAGACGTAGCGGCTCCTCTTGCATTTAGCCTGCTTAGCCTGCTTCTGCATCAGTACGTCACAGGTGGCATCCAAGGTCCCTTGTTTTACCTCGACGATGGGACCCTTCTGGACAAACGATCCTTCGGTGTTACTCAAGACATCAAGGATCTCCGAGCGTTCGAGAAATGGATGGGCTGCAGCCTAACCCATCTAATGCGAGCTATTTCTACAGGGTTTTGAGGACGAAGAGAGACAGCAGGTGATCGCTGAATTTAACAGCAACCTCCCGGCATCCTTTAAAGGATCGATGTGATTTGGACCTGCTGGGTACGGCGGTGTTTCCCGACATGATCGGTCCGATACTAGCCGAGAAGGGAGAACACTATCCCGGCTTTACCAGAGACTGGGCCATCTCGGTAGACATCAAGCCTACTTCCTGCTCCGGCACGCAATGGGAGTGCAAAAGGTCCTGTATGTACTACGGACCTCACCTGTCTTCCTTCTACCGTCAGAAACTCTGAACCGACGACCAGGTGAGGAGAGCCTTGGAAAACATCCTTGACCTAACGCTTGATGATAAGGCATGGACGCAGGCAAGCTTACCGGTCCGGCTGGGTGGAATGGGCATTCGTTCGGCCACGGACCTTGCCTTACCCGCTTTCCTTGCTTCGTCGCACAGCTGCGCCTCTGCAGTGGCCGTTACTGCCGGCGGACTCATCAGCCACCAACAAGACGCCGTTCGTCTGGGATGCGCGTCAGTCTGGTCGCCAACTGAGGAACAGGTCACTAGGCAGAAGGGGTGGGACCAAATCGCCACTCAGGCTACCCACTTAACTCTTTCTGTCTGCTGGAGTTAGATATAGACGGCATTAGACTGAAAGCGGTTTCAATCCGACGCTGCCGGAGCGTGGCTTGACGTGTTTCCGTCCGAGCTAGTCGGCAGTAAGCTGGCTGATGGACCACTTCCGTGCCGCCAGTGGCCTCAGACTTGGCATTGCCATGTTTGAGACAGAGGCATGCCGTGGTGGAACGGTGGATGAACGTGGCTTGCACGGACTTAGTTGCACTAAGCTGGCTGGGCTTACGCAGGGCCGCCACGATGCCATAAATGACATCTCGGGCGCGCGCTTTCAACAAGCCGGCTACCGCGTCACACTGGAGCCTGGTGGACTACAGAGCGACGACAAGCGTCGACCGGACGGCCTTACCAGCCGAGATGGGACCGCAATCGGCCGCTGGCATGGGATCACCGTCTCCGACACGTACTCTCGGCTATCGTGCACTAGCCAACGCGGGCGTTCGGTAACATTATCCACCAACGGGATTGCACAAACGGCGCCTATACGCGCATCTCCTGAGACCACGTTGTAATGGCGTTCGGCCTCGAGTCATCTGGCGTTTGGGGCAAGGATGCACTCAACTGACAAAGGAGCTGGGAAGAAGCTCTTCGAGGCCACAGCGGAGCCAATCGACCGCTTTCCTCGACAGAGAGTGTCATTAGAATTACAGAGAGGCAACGCCAAGATGATGTTGAGTGGTCACCGACACTCAAGCAATAAGAATATATAAGCAATATGTAGATATTATATAAGTAATATATGATAATTGTGATACATGTACATATTGATAAAAATAAACCGTGTTCCAAAAAAAAAATTATTATTTTTTATTATTATTATTATTATTATATTGTATATATTATTAAGTAATATATTGATAATTGTGAACATACATATGATAAAATAAACCTTGTTAAAAAAAATATTATGTTATTATTATTTTAATGTTACAATTGTGAGGTGTGAACGTGTACTCCTTGTCTTACCCTAGCTCCTAAATATTATTCCATGGACCGACAATACAGCCGGCGTTCCTTGGCACACTGCAAGCGACAGCAATTGC